>JAOYSI010071819.1:0-22035 GCA_025775065.1 Hiodon alosoides
AAGAATGGGCAAAAATTCCAACAGACACACTCCAAAATCTTGTAGAAAGCCTTCCCAGAAGATTGGAAGCTGTTATAACTGCAAAGGGGGGACCAACTCGATATTAATACCTGTGGATTTAGAATGGGATGTCATAAAAGCTCCTGTAGGTGTAATGTGTGGGTGTCCCAATACTATAATATAATATATAGTGTAGCTCAAACACTGACACCATTTGGTGTCTAATCCCAACATATCTGTGTCTTTCCAGAATTATTTTGTAACAGGATTAATCAATAAGGGAAGAAACACTGATATAAAATTGCTAAACAAAGTAAAAAATTCATTGTCGCCACACAGTTGAAACCTTGGGTCGGTAATGGATGGTCACTCCTGGTTCCTCCACTCCTAGAAACCATCGGCAATATAATTCAGTACTGTGTAGCCGGCACTTAATGGACCAATTACCCCTCCCCTTTATCTAAAACCGACAAGTATAAAAATTATCATTATTAAAAGTATAAAAAACATGGCACATCAAAGAAAAAGTCTATCAAAAAAACAACAATGTTACTATTGCAGTAATAAATAGCCCAAAATCTGGTTGGTGAAAGCACAAACACAAGCCCTTGAATAAATGAACTCCTGTGTTACAGTATATGAATGCAATAAATAAATGTACTACATTTGATTCACCATGCAGCTAATTTTGGTGGTGAACATAACTTGATGAGCAACGGCAGAATATTTTGGCTTAGAGACCCAGATGGGCTCAAAATGCGCAGGTAGAATTTCTGGCTTCCTCACAAATAGGTTAATAAGGAGGAGCATCCTTATTTAGGAAATCCTGCAAGTATCCCCAACAAAAAAAAGGGGGATGGGTCCGGTTGTGACATAGGGTTCCCAGTGGTACCAGCTGGAGGGTTCCCAGTGGTACCAGCTGGAGGGAGAAGGAAGTGCCTTACAGAAATGTCTCCCTCTTTCTGCAGAGCCTTCTTGTGCCTGACAGTCACTTTCCAGAAAAATCAAGCACCTTTTTCTTTGAAGTCACCCCTCCTCCTATACAGCACATACGATGTGATTAATCTTCCGCTAAGCCAGCCATAATCTCTGGAAGCTCTGGCTATTTAATTCTCGCCGTGCCAGCTTAGAGCTGGCATGAAGGCTGGCAATGGGTATGCATAGGCATGCAGGCCCAGAGAGGCACTCTAGCCATCAGACTCAAGGCATAGAGCAGTGTTACACTCCCAATAATGCGGTGGGGCAGTTACCCCCACACACCAGGGCATTACACACTCACACTCATCTGTTTGCATTTCGAGGCCAGGTGCCATTCCTGATCAAGACAGGCCCTCTCATGCACATGCATGCAGACAGCCGGACAAGCCAGCTAATCAATGCATTTGGCTGACACTTTTAATCCAAAGCCACTTACAATTTGTGGAACCCATTTATAAGGGAGGGCTTTATCTAGGGCAATCCAAGGAAAAGTGCTGGTTGCTGCTTAAGGGTATAGCATTTAGTGAGCAGCAAGCCTGTGCAGTGTCCAGTCCCTACTACTTGGAACCCAGCACTGCTCATACTTTCCAGGAAATCACTTTTCTTCATCTGGTCAGCCTCTTCTTCCGCATGCATGAAGAGATCCTGCATATGCATGTGTATGCGAGAGTCTATCCACCAATCAGTGCCACACTGAATTGGTGTATGTTTCTCTCTCCTTTAGAGGATGTGTTTGATGGTTGTGTGTTAATGCAACGCTTTTGCTGCTGCCCGGCCTCTCCTCTTCCCCTAGTGCTGACCCACTTTCAGCTCCCTGCGAGGAGGAAACACTGACCCACCGTTGTCCCTGAAACAGCTCCTATACACTGTTCCTGCACAGTAATTTCTACACAGTAAACTACTGTCCCTGATACAGCTCCAACAGACACAATATAATATTTCATACAGATCCTGTATTTGCTTACTGTTCCAACACTGGGTACAGAAGAAATACCTCATAACTCCAATATACACTGCACAACAAAAAATGCTACATTCAGTTCATACATGCCACATACTGTAGTATACAGTGCACAATGCTGCAGGCTAAAGAATTCGGAGCACTACAGTGCTGTCACTCCTACAACTCACTCACACAGTATTGTGCTCTACATGGACATAGACCCAGGGCCTTCCTTGCTCTCTATGTACTCTGTAGCAAACGGTGCACAGTGAGCTACAATCTCTACATTTACACACTGAGCACCCTGCATGGTGCTATTAAAAAAAAAATAGGTTTGGAGAAGTATGGCCTCTACACACATTTAAATCACACATTGTACAGGACTTCTGAGTACTGCAGCAACGCAGAATGATAAACCATCTTAGGCCCTGAAGTTAAATCACATTTACACTGGTGCACAACTCACATTAACATAGCACAAACAGTAATCAGCACACTTGCAATAGACAGGAGTCTCCCAGATTTAGCTCCTCTGTCACATGCTATACACACACACACACACACACACACACACACACACACACACACACACACACACACACACACACACACACACACACAGCATGTTTGCTTTAACCACTTCCTATGAGATAGACCTGCAGTTTTACACACAGCCACATAAACACAAGACACCTGAACATCAACATGGACACACAATAAATTAACCAGAAATGCAGTCATCCTTTAGGCACTGATTAGACATTAGGCCACATGGAACACAACAGGCTCATTAGACTTATCTATCCGCAAACTACTAGTTGACAAGCAGTGGGCGCCGTTTAAAACTTTTGGTGAACTTTCCAAGGAACATCGAAAACGACAAGGAACTAGCAAACCAGGCACCTGAATCTTCAGAAGCTAGTACATATCCAATCCAAAACAACAGCTAACTGAATAAAGCATTTTTCTTGGCATTTGGTCACTTCATACAATAGATGACACCACCATTCCAGGACACACTCAACTTTAAACTTTAGCAATTTCAATGTCCCCTTTATGCATGCAATAATTATTGTTTATTTCAAATCCTTTCAGCATGGGAGAGGAAGCTAGAGGCAGTGACAAGTTGTTTTACGTAAACCTATGCACAGGGACTCAACTGCCAGTCCTGTGTCTCGAGAACCCCCCCACTATGAAACAAAGAGAAGAAGAGCATCTACATAGCTGGTGGTGGATAAAATATACATTAATAAAGAGATGTTTTCATTCATAGGAGGATAATCTAGTGGAGGACTGGATCAAGGCTTACTTAAGTGATGAAGTAAGTTCTATTTTTGGAACCGCTTTCCTCCTCTTTCTTATCTTGACATTTTATCATATCTGGCTCTACCTCTCCCTGTCCACCCCATCTCCCCTTTCCTTGGCTACTTGAGTCCCCTCCTTCTCCTGTTTTTTTTAAAATCCCCTTTACCTTGTCTTTCTCCACTCTATTTTTTCTCTTCTTCTCCTCTCCCCCCTCCCTCCCTGTCTCTATGCTATGTTAAGCAGGTCAGCGGGCAGAGCTGACGAGAAAGAAAAAAAAAAACCAGCACCAAGGAGAGCAGCCGCTCACTGCACACCCCCTCTCTCTCTCTCTCACACACACACACACACCCTCTTCTCTCTTTCCCACAGAAACACCCCTTTTATCTCTTTCTCCTCACAAGCACATGCTAACACATCCCCCTCTCTTACACATGTTAACACCCCCCCACACATATGCTAACACACCATCTCTTTCTTACACATACGCTAAGAAACACACACACACACTTCTCCCTTTCTCACTCATTCACTCTCACACACACCTTTAACACTGGACTAGCGGGATCGACAAATTACCTGTATTGGATACAGGTGTGGACTGATAGAGCATGGCTGACCACTACAGAGCTCACACAGAGATGGATGCAGATCACACCCACACACACACAATATTGAACTAACTCGGGTACAGACAAAAAAGCAGTGCTTTACGGAGCAATAATCTTGAATACTTTTCTGGGACACTTCAAGTAAATCCTATAACACCAAGAGAGCTACACATAAATGCAAAGAGGAAACATTTACAAGAGATGGCTGTACATGCAGAGCGCAACACAGGCTCATGTGTAC
The DNA here is from genome assembly GCA_025775065.1 of Hiodon alosoides. NCBI lineage: Eukaryota > Metazoa > Chordata > Actinopteri > Hiodontiformes > Hiodontidae > Hiodon > Hiodon alosoides. The sequence continues at coordinate 4,076 of JAOYSI010071819.1, forward strand.
ATGCGGTACCACATTGACTTGAAAAGCAACCTACGAAGTTCCCACTGAGTTAAAAGATGCATGCAGAGTAGAGCACTGTCTCACTTAAAAAGTAACAATGCCAGTCCATGACATTAGCACAGCCCATTGCTAATACTCGCAATCAGCAGGCCACCCAGACTTGGAGAATTAGAGTATAGAGCCTGCAGTGATCAGGGCCAGGTGGGAGTGGTTCATACATGCAGCACAGGGATAGCTCTTGGAGCTGTCCAACACACTGACACAGCATTGACACTGAAAGCGGCACATGCTCACTAGGTACACAAATGTCTCCTGAAAATAGCAGGACCTGAACATCGAACCCACTTTAGTGCTTACTGCCACACAGCTAGATGATGAGAAAATCCATCCAAGACGAAACATCAGTGTCAAAAGCAGACAGACACAAACATAAACAATGCACTGATAATGGAAGAAAATTACGATCAAAACCGAAAGAAAAACAGGGAGTGACGAGAAGGACTTGAGGTGAGCAACTGGACAGCCACCTGTAATAAAAGCTAGAGTTAATAGCTGTGCTCCCCAAGCCCCGGTCAGAAAACAACTTATTGAATTAGGACAGCACTTGCTCTCCCCCTGCCTGCCCGCTGGTGAGTGTGTGTGTGCCGTTCATTACCAATTTATGAGCCACACTGAGAAAACGGCATTATAAAGAACAAATAAAAGAAGCGTAGAACGAAAGGGATAGAAGAGAGACAGGAAGGTCTAAGACCTGAGCAGAGGGGTACAGCACAGGGCCACTGTGTTTTACCACCTGAAGAGCGTTTAAAAGTTTTGGTCCCAGTAAAACTGCAATGGTGGTACCTATGAAGCACTGCATATCAAACAGACAAGCACAGACCAGGGGAACAATCAATCGACCAATGAGAGGACACAAAGAAGAAAGTATTTGTATTGTCAAGGCCAGCTAATTAATTACATAATTAAAAGGCAAGACCAGATTCATGTGGTGAAGGGATAATTTAAGCCTAACTCAACATTAGTCAACCCATGAGCCTCCAAAAATTCTAAACCGGTTCATTTGAAGCTTTGCATATGTTATTTCCCTGTTCTGATGGTCTTCATAAAAACTAAGTTTTAACCAGGCATGATCACCAGTAAAACACCTCACCAGTAGAATGCATAAATTAATATTTACTTGTCTCCACTGACCATATGCAGTATGCAATAAAACTGTCATGTGCGAGTAAGAGTACGATATGACATGCAGTTCTGACAGCAGTTCTGACATTTGTAAAACTATTTGGGCACTGACAGTTTTACTAAACTCTTGAAAAGCACAGCAGCATCGCTGGTTACACACAGTCATGTCCAGATTGAAAAACTGCAGGTCAGATGATCACCGCATGCAATTTAAAGCAAAGCTATTCAGAGCATCTGTGAGCACTATTTTGCTCCATTTATGAACAAAATATGATGGTGATGGGGAACATGAGGAAGAGGAGAGGTCATCCATCCCTTGTAGCTTGTCTGGTTGCCCCTGGCAACATCACATGGTAAAAATGCACGCATTTACGTACACACACACAGTCCCTTTGCAATGTAGACAAATCTAAACTTCACTTACAATATAAGAGACCTCTAAAGAACTGGTTAATATATTTTTGTTACAGCTAAAATGGCTGTTTAGGCCCGCTGCAGGTATGCAGTAGTTGGTAGTACTTCTATGCTGACTAGATAAACTGTCCCTAATACCTAATGTTAATCTGTGAACTGTTGCTATATTTTAACACTCACAATAACCATCATTAGCGACTGTAGTATATTTAATGCATCCATTTAAGAAAATATTTGAATCATTCATCAACTGTATTTTTCATTAAAACACACTAGTGTGTCAGAGAGCAGGATATATCCCTAGGAGTGAAGGTCAGGAGCTCTCACAGGGATAGTGGAATTTCCCTGTAGATTACATCAAATCAATCACACAGATCAATCAGTCCATATGAAATTCCCACGCTTCACTATATTCTGGAGGTATGGGAGAAAGACGCCTGGTAAACACAAACGGCAGCACTGGGTATTCAGACAGTAAAATCATAACAGAGGACACTGTCAGACCAGATCAGGAAAGATACAGTAAAAAGAGAAACAGCATTTATCACATTGATATATGTTTATACATGTGCTAAACCATTGAACAGAGCGTCACAGATGGTGATAAGACAGCGTGTAAAATATATTGAACAGTAACAAGCAGATCAGGCTGGCCACCGTTTCCCCATCAGGGTTGATACAGTGTCTTGGCTGCCGGAGACAGGTAGATAAGCAAGAATGGGGGTTAAGCTATCAGCCCCAAGAACACTAAGGAACAATCAATCTCTGTGATTTAACTTACACTTCTAGTGATTTCCATTGTTAAGAACACCAGATTAAATGGGTAAACTTAATTGTTTTATGGCCTTCAAGTCAGCTTATGTTGTCCAGTAAAATTTACTCCAGCGATGATTGCATTTTAGACTTGCATAGTAGACCTACTTCTGACGGTATTTATTTAATCTACTGTGTACTTATTACCTCATTGACAACAACAGAAATTCTTCTGCTCACAATGCAGAGCTCAATTAAGCAGCAAGTTTGCTATTTACGACTATTTGGGGACTAGGTCGAAATACTGATCTGGTGCAATATAAATTTACTCTTTCACCGACGTAGCCTAAAAGTCGCTTCAAGCCTACCACTCTCCATGGAGTAAATATTTCAAGGAATAAAAAGTAGGGTAAGGGTTCGGGTTGAGGTTAGAGTAGCAGGGCACGCTTCATAAGGCTGGTGCCAACATCCGTGGAGTGCAGGAAGATCCTTGCCACGAGCCCACAATGACATCCACTTTGACTTAGGTAAACTTGTCAATATACAGAGTGAATTCCGACTAAGCCATTCCAATGCACATGACCTTGTTAAGGCCAACCACTCATTTGAAGCCTGCAATAGTTACTTTACAAGTTTTGAATGCATACTCTAGGCTACAACAAAAGATTTGAAAGTTAAATAAACATGATGGTCTTCTGCGGCACCAGGGGTAAGACACGGTTGAGGTCTCACTGGAGCAGAGATGTGGATGGAAGCAGGGCTGATGTGGGGAACAACGTATTCATTGACAGAGACTGACGTCTGCAAGGATGGGTTCATTTAGAGCCACATCCGAATCAATGCGCTTTTACAGAGTGGGACATGCTTTTGACAGATAGTAGGGAAGGGAGGGGGAGGTCAGAGCCACACGGGGACAAACAAAAGCAGAAATAGATAGAGGGGTTCTAGGAGTGCGCAAAATCCTCTAGCTGACAGGACCTGGAGTGACTCAACAAGCTGTAGACTCAGAGCAGCGTCCACATTGAGAAAACTTTAGTGCCGTTGCCTTACAGCTTTTGCCCCTCTGACTCTGAAGAGCATGTCTCTAACTACTGGGACTCAGGTTACGTTGTAAATCAAGTTAATCGGCATGTAAAACCTGGTGCATGGGCTGTGAACTTATGAGCGAGTGGGTGTCTCCCCTTCCTTACCCTGAGCTATCAAACTCACGAGTAAATCAATAGATGAATGGGGAAGCCCTCTCAAGTGGTCTGGCAAACAAAAACAAGCGAGCGCTTGACTTTACAAGAGATTTTCCACAGGCTAACGGGAGCAAAGAGAGGAGGGCAACGCTGGACCGAAGGGATGGGGACACCACAGATCTGACAGTAACACAATCCCACCACCAAACATAATTATCACTGTGTTATACCTTCACATACCGCACTTTGAAACAAGAGCGCAAAGCAAAGACACAAACATCCACGTGCACACAACTAAAACCCTCAACGTATCCGCGACAAAAACAAACATTTGCACGCATACTGAACTCATTGCAAATGAACAACCCTTTACTAGAATTACTCTTGCACCCCTCTGCTTGTACACACGCAAGTGCAACTCATTGTCGTCATCATCATCCGACACACACAAGTAACACCTTTTCCTCAAACTAGATTTGCATCGGGGACGTGTCCGGCCCAGATACCGCACACATTCATGAAAACCCGGGCTATTTACAGACGTGTCAGTTTTGTACAATGAAGTCACTCAGTCCATTCACAACAGCGTGTCACCCTGCCACCGATACCAAAAGAAAACTCACAGAGCTTCTCTCAACCCAAACTGAAAAGGGAGCCAATAGGGAAAGTATGCAATGGAAAGAGGATGCCCAGCTCACTTAGAAGACTGTTCCATCTGAACCAATGAACGAATCATACTGCAACACAACTCATAATGTACGTTAAAGTTTACGTCAATGAAATAGGACAGCCACCGTTGTTGAGGTGGCTTAAGAATTGGTAAAAAGCTCCAATACTAATACTGATCAAAATCATAATTTAACAAAATGATTGACAAGCGTTTCACACTTTACGTTGGCTGACTATTGCCTATTTTATTGTTGGGCATGTTGAGGAAATGTATTGATGAAGGCAAACTGCCCCCAACCTATCAGCTAAAAAATATAAACAGGGATTTTGTTACATTCTCTGCAAAAATAAGAAAATGTCGCTAAAAATAATTAATCCAAATCTAAATATATCACATTTATACGGCCCATATGACGAAAACTGTTACAATAATTAAATAAAAAACCTTATCGTACTGCAGTGCAATGAAAACAGACCAAAAATATTAAGAAAAAGTATCCATTTTGAACCGGCATTCTATTTCAGCACCACATCTAGTCCAAAGTGCAGTGCAACACAACGATACATTGACACTAGGGTGTGAAGAAAATGACAGCCAGAAAAACATGCATTGTCGGAGCTGGGATAAAAATATTAAAAATAAATATAAACCACAGTCCCTTTCGGGTGATGTGGGCGATTTACCCAGAATCCGCACGTCTAGCCTAATACACGCGTGGGCACGTATGGAGATTCAAAAGGAGAACATGCAACGTTGCTGTCCATGCAGACTTACATGTAAGCATTAGAAATACGTTGAAACATTAAGCAATTACAAAAAACAGTCACTGAAAAATGAAAATCAGTGTTCATGTTCTGAATTCAGAAATGCAATGCCAGAACGTTGCACTGGCTTTTGGGCATTCTCTATGAAAACACAAGTGCATTGAATGCGACATTGCAGGTTCATCTTGCAAAAGGCACATTCGCGTAAATAAAATTGTCCTAAACGAGGTCCAGTTCCACCCTAAATTCAGGTTTTAAAATACAAGAGCCAGATTGTTACATTCACGTCAAACTGTAGTGAAAGTAATTAGTTTGACCGAATACATATTTTAAACATTAAGCAGCCCACAATTCACCAACGAGGTGGGATATCTTTAATTGTTATTCCAAGTTAAATAAAAAGGAAGCTGGCTATATGGTTGTAAAAAAAAGCGAAGCTATTTCAATCTTTCCAAAAAAAAATCTAAATATGATAACTAGCTAACTTGCTAACTAGTACGCTAACGGGTGGCTAGTTAATTATAAATCCGTACAGAATATCCTTATTAACAAGTTTAATTGAATATGTATTAGCTACATAAATACAGGTACACCAGCTCATGTTCGGCGTGAACGCACTGGCACCGGTTTGTATGAAGTGACAGCGCCGAATTTTACAATCATTCCTCTGCCTTCCTCCCCTCCCTGTTTCCCGCTACTGAATGGCCTTCAAATCCGGCTCCTCTCTCACAGAAATCGGCGTTTTGTTGGTTCAAGAGGCACATGAAGTCACATTTAGAGTAACAACATACAGGCAAACAGTAAATTGATTTGGGAAAAATAACGTTAATTGATCGAAAGCGAAATACATCAAACGAGCACAACGTTGCCAATTGTAATTGCGTTAAAACAATTAAAATATATAAGGACGCAGTTCTTACCTCAGGCGGCGGTTCGTTTCCAGCTTCCCGGAGCAGCCATTATCAGTATTCCCTCTCCCTCCGACCTAACCTCCACTAGGTAGCTACCCGGCAGACGCAGAAACCGGTAAACCAAACCCCCCTCCCCCCAACCGCCACCCCTCTGGTGGTTACAAACCCTTTCTGAACCAAAAATATATAACTATATCTTTAAAAAAAATAAAAAAAATAAAAAATAAAAAAAGAGAACTTGGTCGGCTCCTGCCTGTATCCCTTTCGGGTAAAGCGGCAACGTTAGTCCTCCAAGCAGAGTCACTGAACACACGGACAGTTCAAGATTTCGGCGTTCTGAGCCCGGCGCAGTACAGCTAGCTAGTAGCACAGACAGGTAGCTTGTTAGCTGCTAAGTGACCGGGTGGGTTAGTTTAGGGGACGTGCACTGTTGCAAAAGCAGTCTTTCGTTTTCTTGGATCTTCCTGTTCTGTCTCCGTCCTTCCTCCTTAGGATAGCCTTTCTTTCTCGTTCCCTCCTCGGGAAATCTTAGGTAGCCGGGTGGGTTTCGGTAGCTAGCAAGAGAAGCTTGCGAGCTAGTTTTCGCAGAAAGTGTTGCTTGCGGTGCAGGGAGGGGGTGAAGGGGGAAAGAGGAGTTTTAAATAAAAAACGAATAAAACAAAATTGGGGTATTTCAATCACACCGCTACAGCTAGCGATGTGCAATCGCAAGGGACCCCCCCTCTCTGTCCGTTAATCTCGTTCACACCAAGACTAGCTTTTGCTTGAGTCAGAGAGGGTCTGCCCGGCTTGCGCGTACCAGAGCTCGTTCCCGCTTGCTTTAGCGCTATGTTTAGTTCAGCGACGTTTCCCCCACAAAATGGCGGCCAAAACAAACCGGTGGCTGGCAACAGTAAACACCAGTAAAATTAAGTACGGCTAAAAAGATGTACCGGTGACAGGGTCGTAATTTACAAATGCTAAACCATCAATACTATGTTTTATAATTGAAACATGTGCATCGGGTTTAGTTAAATTAAAATGTGTTAAAATGCGCATTTCTTGGCGTGGTGATAACATTAACTGGCTAACTAGCAAGACAATACAACAACAGCTAGCGCGCGCAACACTAGTTATCTAGATTGTTTTATTTCGAGTCACAGACTGCTATTCAAACATTAAAATTTAATTTACAGCAAGGAACGTCTTTATTTTTTAATACAAAATGAACGGGTTTGAATAAATGTATTCTCCAATACAAGTTATTGTGCCACTTTTTGTCGCCACGACGGAGGAAAGGCCCGATTGACTGATACTGTAGTGTAATGTTACTTTTACCTCTTCTGATCACTCGATTTAGTCATTGATATACACAAAAGCGACGATTTACGGATGTACAAATATGTTTTTCACATGTAACGCTTATATCAGTCGGTACAATAACTAGCGTTTGTGGCGAACGTAATTTGTCTCACTATTCAAACGTAACATGCCGGCAACGTTAACCTTTTATTTAACCGCCAAAGTTTGATTGTACGTATGACTTGTAATTCGAATTTCCCGCTTCGGTCGCGCGCTTTTCGCAAGCACCCTGGAGCTGCGCTTTCTTGCTCGTTCACTTACACAAAATGGCGGCGGTCACCTCTTTGCGGGAGGAAGAAAAAACTTCTCATTTACTTGCGAAACTACTTGAAATTATTACTTTAATACGAATTAGTAGTTGGCTACTAGTTTCTCATAATGTTAGAGTCAATGTGCGACATATCAAGATTAGTTAAATATGAATAAGCTATGCAGGTCAAATACCCAACTCCTGCCGCCCTCCCCTCCATTTTTATGACTCCAGTGGCTCCGTTTTCAGTAGCGTCACAGCACGTTCACCAAGTGAAAATGCGCAGTAATTTTTCTATCTTACCTTTCTCCCAGTAGCTAAGGTTTAATATGTCCTTTGTAAAATTAACTTAAGAGTATGCATATACAATACGGCAGTAAGTGTGCTACACTAGAGGTTTGGTGTGTAATGCCGTTTCGCTGGCTTTAATCCTTTAACCAAACTGGGTAGATGCCCGCTGGAAACATCCAAGAGCGCTATATTTTTTCTGTCGTCTAGATGCTATCAAATGACACTGTAGTTTTGTCATTTAAAACATCAGTTTTAAATTTAATCTTCCTCCAAGAGACGATTATGCCTCTATAAATGTCTGTGAAAATAAGTGGCTCAATTCATAAGGTTCCGTTACATAGACTGCTTAAGTTAAAAAAAAAAAAATGCAATTGGCAGACAAGATAGAGAACAGTGAAGGCCAGTTAGACACAGGCCAGTGTCCAATGGTTTCCTTTCATGCTGCCTGTTAAACTGGAGCCAATTTAAATGTCCAAATCTGATATCAACCTGCACACACTGCAGGCCACAAGGACCAAGATCAAATTCACCACTTTAATATCAATTGGTGCCTTGCCATGGAATGCATTTACAGACCCATGGCAAGCTCTTACTAGGTTGAGATTTGCATAGTAGCCCAAAAAGATACTATTAAGTAATGCTTGTCTAGAAGATCAAACAAGGATTTATTGCCAGATAAACGGAATGTACACTTCATATTAAACTACTGACAAACTACCACTGTCAGAAAAGGTTGGTTGATTAATCAAAAAATAAGCTACACTGCTCGAAACATGTAATTGTAAGCTAGCAAGGGTTGACAAAACAAGGTTGTAAAGTTGAGAAAAACTAAAGACCAACTGAATATGAACTTTTAATAAAAAAGCTGTGGGGTCATTTCACACATCAAGGAATGAAAAAAAGTCATTCCTATACATGGGTTCTGGGAAGCCTACAGTAGACCTCTCCTAACCCCCTTTACATAGTCATGGTAGCCCATGTGAAGAAAAGGCCTATAAAAAATGTCTATACCACATTACTAAAATTATTCAAAACCATTTTCAATTCAAACCAGTACTAAATAGCAATCAGTACAATATTTTACATTTCGCAACCAGTACAGCAGGTGACACGGGTTGCAACACTTTGCCACACTATTTTGCCCATCTGCATATTTATGAGGGGCAGACAATATTCAAGTTTCCTTGAGGGATACTAAAATACATGCCAGATCTATAGTGAGATGAGAAAAAGAGTGGCAAGGGCTGTAACACCAGGGGCGAACCAAAGCATCTTGATATTGACAACTTTTCCACCCCCTGGTGGTTACAGTTGAGACTGCAAAGAAACAGAGCTGGCAGTGCAAGTCCTGGGGTCAAGGGATTGTCTTTATTTCTTCTGCTTGGGAGGTGGCCTGGAGTGACAGAGGAAAACAAGTCCATCACCCAATACATCAAAATGACAGAACCATGCAAGAACCAGCTTTACAACCAGGATAGATCTGTGGTTTGCAAATTTGCATTTTGCTATCTGGACCCAGCAGTTTTTTTCCCTAGCCATACAAACTCATAAAACCGAGGATCTCAACATTGTGGGAATTGGATGCAGATCAAACTGAGCTCGTGTGTTCAAGAATACATAAGTACCACAGGAAGTACATTTGTGTTATTCCCAGTAGACGTACTAATGGACAAATAAAATCGAGTAATCAGCATAAATTAAGGTGAAACCCTATTTAGGTCACGCAAGTTTAAAAATATGAAAGCAAGAATATAAAGGGCGTAAACAAAAGCAGATAGAAGAGGCACATTTGCTCGTTGCATTCATTACCTGTAGATACCCACGACAACAGCATGGTCTCTCTCGTAGGGCTCCAGTGTCAGCTGCTCTTGGGGCTTCATGTTCTCTGCACTCATCTTCTTCACCTCTGCAGCAAAAACAGCCTCTGGGGCAGCAGTCGAGTCGATACAGTTGGCCTGCAGGGCAAGACGAGTCATGGGCAATCAAAGTAGACTTGATTGAAAAGAAACAGTAATTGCACTAGGTTTCACAACCTCAGCCAAATTGACTATTTGTACCCCTTTTTATCTGACCCAAGAAGGAACTAGACTGGCACATTACGCTGACCCTAAACCAGGCCAGGAACAAGACTAAAAGTATTGTTTAGTGACAGTTTCGGCACACAATGTAAAGGGAATAATGGCTTCCATTTCCATTAATGAAAAGGTGATTTTTTTTAACGTTTCATTTAAATTACAGACCTATGAAAAGTGAATGGATGAAGTTACAACCAGAAGGTTAATGAGACTAATATTTACGCGAATCGAAGCCCAATTCGTGTAACATTTACCTTGGCCTGAGAGTGCAGTAAAAAAAAAACCCTACCCCACCCGGCCAACTAGGATAGGCAAAGCCAACCCCGATTACTGTGAGGGGAATCTTTAACCCAGTGCTCAATGGCAACTAATACAGCACAGTTATATTTTAACATAAATAAGCACAGTTCAACGATACACTAACGTTTAAAGATGTTAAGTACATTTGAAATGACTTGCTCGATGAAGTTGAAGACTTTCAAATTGCAAGCACAAAACCCTACATAGTATGGCTACAAAAAATAAGGGATGATCTTTAACAGTAACACTTTTGCTTTTGATAGATCACAGCAATCTACATACAATCCTAAAATAATGAAGTTGCAGAGTTCCTCATACTGTGCACAATCAAGCTAGCTAAAATCCAAGTGTCTTGCCATCATTAAGGTCTAGAAAAACAATTAAATATAATTACAACTTCCCCTCTTCTCTGGGATGTGGATTTAGAGATACCAATCAACCCAAAATAATGCAAAATAGTTCAGATTGTATAAACAGACATTTGCACATCCCCCCCAAAGACTTAATGTAAAAAATTCCCACTAGCCTTAAGCACCAGAAAAATCCTCTTTCCACGGGAAGTTTTTTAATACGTCTGTGGTATGCAACAGGTTAAAACAAATTGAATGCAAGCATTGGCATAATGGAGTGGCTAATCAAGCAAACAATTTTTGGGGCATCTTACCTTGATAGAGATGACAAAGTGGCCACCGTTCTTGAGGAAGTTGTGTGCGTTGAGAGCCACAATTCTAGTCTGGTCAGGCTGAGCCACATCAGCAAAAATAACATCTACCATACCTAAACACGCAAGACGACATTTGATCTGAGAACCGCAAACAAGACGCACTGAACTGCTTAAAATGTTTCTGCTATACACACATACAGGCAGACTGCTCTTACCAACAAGCATTCGATACTTGTGTGGGTGTCTGGCATCCTCAATGATGGGGATAATGTTTGTTCTCTTTTTGGCAACATTCAGCAGATCTCTTCCTGACCGGTGAGAGAATTCCACTGCATATACAAGGCCCTCCTGTCAACAGAAGATCTTGTGATCAAACTGTTACCCCCTTCTGTACCATCTCCCAAAACTCCATAATAAAACCCATTTACTTACAGGTCCAACAATGTCTGAGACGTGGGAAACTGTGGTTCCAGATGCAGCGCCCAGATACATGACTTTTGCACCCGGCTTGATGTGAATCTGGTCCACCCCTCCTAAAATGGCAGCTGCCAGCTTTGAGCGGAAAGGGTTCCATGCTCTGTACTCAATCTTTGTTTCACCCTCCTGAATTGGGCAGAGTAAAGAAAGGTGATGCCGGTGAAAGTTGACAACGCAGAGCCAGGAGCACTCATAACGGGTCCCTAATACTCTACAATGACCCTTTAAATAAGGGGTGGTCTTGACCTGCAATTTATGGGGTTCTCCAGCCCCACAGATAAAAATTGGCTTAATTTACAATGTGATTGACATTTACACTCAAGACCCATAACACTAAGTAGTAAACCAAATGGTAGGAGGTTTGCTTGTCTTAAGAGGCCACCATTCCCACGTGGACATAAATGTGATTGGACTATTTCCGTGTAACCTGGCAGGAAATGAAATCTCACCTCCACGTTAATTCTTTTCTCACCATACACAGAGTCCCCAACAACCATGTTCTTTGTCACCAAGGCATCCTCCTTACCGCGGCAGATAAACACACCTGAAAGTTAAGACATTACAACTGGCGATACTAATTTCTGGACAGACAGGGATACCTCAAATTTTCTTAACTGAAAATGCCACCAAATGGAATAATGGGTAAAAAAAAAAAGGTTATGTCATGTGTGGGCAGTGAGAATAAGTGCCAGCAGAAGTGCCAATTTCTACACCAAAGACTGGCTGGTTAAAGTCAATAACATAAGAGGCAATTTTCCTTGACCTGTTCTGACCACCTCATGTGTCCCCCAATGAAACAACTGTTCCTTTAAGTTGCAAACCCTCTATGGAGTGATATACTAGGGGGCCATAGCAGCTATGACAGCTGATGGACTAGTTTATCCATATGTCCTTACCTTCATGTCTGTGGGGCTCGACAGTCACTTTCCTCCCCCCCCTGAAGCCTCCACGACCAGCCCCCCTTCCTCCTCGTCCTCTTGGAGGACCCCCGCGACCACCTCCACGACCACGGAAGCCACCTTCTCCACTGGGAGACCGGAAACCCCCACCTATCACCCAAAGGAGTAGAATGTGAGCACATTCACATCAGACAATACCATCCAAAAAATAAACAACCCACCAAGGCAAACATGTGCGCATCACTGTAGAAAAGTGAGAAATAAAATTGGGCACGTACGCAACAGCTATGCTTATCTAAGCAATAACACATTCGATGCAAGACCTTGTAACTTACCACCTCCTCTACCCCCTCGGAATCCTCCTCGGCCACCTCTCTCCCCAAAACCCCCCCTTCCACCACCTCGGCCACCAAAGCCGCCTCTGCCTCCGCCTCCACGTGGACTGAATCCTACAGTTAACATAAGAGCACATTGGCAACATGGGAATGAACACATTTGGAATACACCGACAAATGCTTACTGCAGTTAAAGATTTCAGGAAATTCACATGAAAGAAGTTGTTTGGCAAGTCGCTTTAAAAACCTAACGAAAGTTTCAAATCTCATTCAAATTGAGCTCGAAAGAACGCCGGACTTCAATTTAAAACACTTGTTACCGTAATGATGATTAGATTGCAAAAACAAAATGGCCTCCAAAAGAAATCATTTATCCTATTATAACGCAAGCTACATAAAATAAAATGGTCGACATGGATTTAAAATATGAATACACTCGACATACACACATCACCAAAACCATACCTAAAACAACTCGTTGGAAAATTAAGTAGCTGGTTACAATCTCTTGAAATTAGTGTTTGTTCGTACAATAAGCTATTCGCGCACATGGTCATTCATGATAACGTTTCAGTGCCCGTCGTTTTTCTAAATTCCAGTGAAAGAACTACTGAATTATTATCACGAAGACCTTCATTTACATATACTAGAACTAGAGTACATTAGTTTTATACTAGTATACACTTTATACTAGTTTTACACTATAAATCTAGAGAAGATCCGTAGCGGGCACACGCAGACAATCACACATGTTCGCAGGCCATGTGAGTTGCAGACGACAAGGCGCAGAAGTATGCCACGTTTTCTGCCTAAAACATAATACCTACAATGTATAGTAAGTCGAACACAAACGCTTATTACAGAAATATGCAAATAATATTAATAAACATGTCGAAACTTAGTTGGAATCGCGAAACGTGACGTTCCGTTTTAAACAAGGCCGTGGACAAAACTTTCCCCACTTCATGTGGTTTAAATAATCACACATACGACTTAATATAATTGTCAAATGTACCATAGGGTTCTTGCATAACAAAAACATACCTGGCTTCATTTTTGATTAGAGTAACCTTACAGACGCTTCTTCCTGTACGAGCGCGTAGAACGTTCCGACTACTTGTGCCGATACCTCAGAGTGCAAGTCTTCTCACGCGGCTAACACGCCAATTTGTCGCTCCCACAATGCCTTTCGTGCAGCAATCTTTCTACATCTGACATTTGTGTCGTATCGCCACCTAGCTGGGATGACTCGTAAGTTTCAAAGCATGTTTGTCGACAAATATAAAAATAATCTTCTCGATGAAAAACATGCAATGTTGTTATACATGTGGACATGACATTAACGACGTTGTATTTATGTCGATGCAAAGCAACGTCATGAGCCATGGTCAAGCTTTCCTGAAACAGACACGATTTCAGCATGTTTTAATTTTATTTTAAGAAACGTTCTTAGCTCTAGGACCCTCGTGTTGTTCTTTCTGGTCACGAAAATCATAATTATTAAAGGACATATAGGAAGGGCCCCGAATTTACCTTCTTTAGGGTCTGAGATTCAATAATGGATGAGCAGAATAACAGCTGCTACCCTATCCTGATATGTGCCTTCCATGAACCTTCCTGAACCTGAAATACCTCATGGTGCTATTGCTCTTCTGGTACCTGGGCTTCACGGAGACATGTTGGGATCCCACTGTAAACAGCATACATATGACGTTGACCTAAATTTGTGTGTTGAATGCAATGTCTTGGAGGGAAAACTTTTAATTGTGGTTGGATTTCATTTTATCCAATCCCTCATGGTATTCAAAATAGCTAAATAAAGTGCCGAGTTAATTTAGCAGGTATGAAAAGTATTCTGAAGACGAATACGTACATCAAGGTAGTCATGGAGAGCAGTGAATTAAAATGAAATAATGTTCTTTTATTGAGGAAAAATGGGAAAGTGCTTTTTTTTTCATTATCACATAGTAAACTCACCCTTAATAAATACATAACAAACATAACATAACTATATTTTATGGCAGGAAGAAGTGCTTGTTAAAACCTGGTTGCATCCATCTACTTAGCCTCTTAACCCCTGAAGTAAACCTGTCTAGTTTGTCATTGACTGAAAGTGAGTAGAAGTTCTTTAATTACATAAACATATATAAACAGAAACACATGTTGACAAATATGTTCAAGATTAAAGCTTGTGAAGATTGCATTGCTAAATCCTTCATATAATTCCGCAACACAAACCAACTGTCTACATATACATCAGCTCAGTTGCCCATTACATTACAAATTTGTATAAAAATAGCCTACCATGTAAACAACCAACATTGTAGAGTTTTAATGTTATTTTACATTTTTTTATCAGCCATTGGTAAAATGAAGGGGTTATGACAAATTATTCATCGACTGAAAATACTGATTGGGCACTGAGGTAAATGTGAATAATTTTGTTAACTGTCTCCACATGGAGTGTTGGAAAAGAGTTACAAACCTGGTATTGCAGAACGATTTGGAATTGAAAAATGAAAGATTTCAAATTTTCTAAAATGTTTGTTTATTTCTTTCTTTCAGTAAAACATAAAATCGTTCATTGCGTTAATAAAAAGTAAATTATCTACATGGGCTGCCTGCACGCTGCACAAAAGGCTTCTTTTTTAGATGGTTCTTGACATTGTTTTTTGGTCCTCTTTTTTCACAACCTTGTGGTCCAAACTCCACCATGGAGAGATGTAGCTGCCAAGGCTTCTCCAGGCCTCTTTACCAGTGTCAGCTCTGGTTTCAAAATACCTTCACTGTCCCATTAAAAAGGTTTTGTGGAAAGGCAAGTGCAAACGATGTCCTATTTGTCCAGATACTAAAAAGCTTTAAAAAGCACAAAGTCTGAAGGGTTCAGAAGAATGCATACCATATGCTCTGTCGATTTACACTGTAATACGCACTTCGCACAAAATCAGATCAGTCTTTTGAATTAATAATATGATGTAACAAAGCTCAATAACTGCTGTAGGCTCCTTGCAAAATCGAAAGTATGTAGTGCTTAGTAGTGTTAAATATATTGTTTTACACCAAACAGCACAAGGGAAGCAGTCAGTGGCCACTTTGAATATAGCATTATCAACTACAGCCTTCGTTCTTAATTTTCCCACCATGTATTGCTGGTTAGAAAGGGTTTATTTCCTTCTGATTTATGCTTGCATCCCTTTCTATCCCAGTGGACAAGCTGAGGAAGATACCTAGTGAAATGCCTAGTACAAATTCCCTCTATCCCCTCTTACTCGTCATCCCCATTGTTCATCTTGTTCACATCCCCGTTGGTCACATTCTCTCCCTCCCCCTCTTCCTGTCCCGGTTCATCCCTTTCCTCCCTTCTGACCGCCTCCTCTTCAAAAGAGGAGCCCCCTTCCAAAGGCGACAGGGGCGGCAGAGGGATGCTCTCGCCTTTCTTGGCCAGCTCGGCCAACTCGCGGGCAGAGCAGGTTGGTGTGGGGGTGGGGTAGGTGTGGTGGAAGGTGTCGTAGTCCACTTCATAGAATCCCTCCTCCAGGGAAAGGACCGGGGTGAAGCGCTGCCCCCACAGAATCTCCGAGTCCAGATAGGAGCTGCGTGCCTGACAGGTCATCCCTTCAGACAAACGGAGAGAGCAAAGGTAGGGCCCAGGGTGGAGAGGGTTAGGGTAAGAGTGAGAGACGGAGTGAAAAAACGGAAGGAAGGAGGTAAGTGAGTGTGAGCACCAGAAAGAGGAAAGGATGGCGATAGAAAGGAGATACAGCAGATGAGAGGCCAGAGGGAGAGAAACAAGGGCAGAAAGGTATAAGCAGAATACTGAAAAATACTTTGTAACCCATGAAGATTGCTGTTTGGAGACCTCTGGTGATTACTGTAATACACCAACAATGGCCCAACTTGTTTATAGTGCATTTAAGTCTGCATTTGAATGCACGTGAATAAATTAAGAGACTGTTGTTATACAATATACTGTAATGTTCTCATGTTTATTCACGTTACTGCAGACTGAAGTGCACTATAAGCAGGTCCGATCATGGCCCAGGCGGCAAGCTTAAGTTTTACAGCATATGTATGTAATTACGTATGGTGTTTAGAATGTACGGTTAAGGGAATACTGGCAGGGTATAGCATCTGTTGGTGATTATCTGTAAATAATAAGATTTATGCTTGAGGGCATTCAATTCCACAGGATAGTAGGTATATACACATGGAAGTATGTTAAGGGAGTACATAATCCCAAAATAGAAAAGGAATGCCATCACATTGTAAGAGGAAAGCTGAAAGTGCATGACAGATATGCATTGTGCCTTGAGACTGGCCCTCTGCCTCTTAAAATGCATTTATACTGGGTATTATTCTTTCTGTGTTTGGCAGCGCAGGTCTATCCAAATTTAGACAAGATCACAATAGGGAAAACTTGAATGTATTAATACACAAACACTTTGTCTACCACAAACACACACACGCACACACACACACACACACACACACACACACAGCTACTGAATATTTATGTGATGTTGGTGGATTTCCTATAAATAGTTTGTGTGCATTTTAATCTTCTGCTCAAGTGAACCTTGCCAAGCCACATCAATTACTGTTCCTATTACCCCTAGAAATGAGGAGGCAAATTCTGTGAGACAGACTCGAGATCAGAAGGGAGGAACATTGGCACACAAACAGACACACAGACAAACTGGCACAGGCGCACACACTCAGTCACAGCCTTCATTTGCCATAGACGTATCAACAGTTATCAGTCAGGAGATTTGGGTCTACTTAACTGTGGTGAAGTATGAACAGGGATTTCCAAAACTCATTCATACAAAGACAAACAAGGAAAAATAGAACAGAATTGGACCAGAGCATTTTTGATGGGGTTTGGTTTAGTAAAAGAAAGGTATTATACTACTCCTTCGAAAAACCTACAAAAGAAGGGACAATGTTAAATATATGTGTAGAAGAAACCATCACCAGTAGCCTTTTTCCCTTATTTAATCTTCAGAGAATATGACTTAAATTTTTTTTTTTTTAATGAGGCCAATTTTACTGAAAATTAAAATTCCATGAGAGCCAAACTACGTCCTCTTGTGGTAATCCAGTGAAATGACATGTGGCGGTGAAAAGCGAATTCATTTTTGAGAGACCGCCTACAATAATTAAGTTAGAAGAGCTGGGAAACAAATTTTTAAAATAAAAATAATCTTCCTAGAGGAAAATACTTGCATTATGGCATGATTGATTGAGTAAATAAAGGAGGCTAATGCCCATTTCATGATAAAAGAGATTCAGTCGTGATTAATGGTCTGCATTGAGTGTATAGCTTTAATGTCATGTAATCAATATTTAAGCCTAGTCTTGAGCATTAAAACTGATACGTAAGAAATAAATTGAACAATTTTCAATTTCATGTATGAAAATAATACACACACACATATATAACAGCCATACAT
>JAOYSI010071830.1:0-12759 GCA_025775065.1 Hiodon alosoides
TGTGTGTGTGTGTGAGTGTGTGTGTGTGTGTGTGTGTGTGTGTGTGTGTGTGTGTGTGTGTGTGTGTGTGTGTGTGTTGAAAAGCGGGATGCATGCATAGCAAACCAAGGGCCAGGGGCTGCGTGTGTAAACAGGGACGTGTAAAGTTTTAGACACTCTACACTTTTAGGGCGTTATCGGTACTGTCAGTGAGAGCATTAAACCCTTGCCCCGTTCTCCACAGCATCCTGTTACATGGCAGCCGTCCAAGGAGGGTGATCATTTAATCGGACGCATCACTCTGAGCAAGAGAACAGCGATGCCAAAGGAGGCAGGGTCCCTGCTGGGACTGAAGGTGTGGTGTTTGTTTTCCCCAAATACATTCCCTCTTTACTGGCCTAATTTGTGCCCTGCGGGCGATGCAGGACTTGCATTATCGAATACCTCTGACATTTGTGTACAACAAAGAAAACAAATGACATCATACTATGGCAGTGTCACGCTAAATGGGGTATTACACACGCAGGAAATCTATACAGTGCAGTGTTTCCAACATATTGTGATTTTAACGGGTAGGTGATTTGTGTACTATGCTTTCATGTGTTTTAGGAGTAAAGAACTGTTTGTCTTTCAGTCCAGATATGGGCTACCAATTGTAAAATATATTTTACCATTACCATACCATTTCACCAGTGAAGCTTCTAACCATTAATGTATAATTAGGTAACAGTTATCTGGTCAATGATGTCACTGGTGAGGTTATGTGGTTGTAATTGTGTTTAAGTTACTGTTATTTAAGCATATAGTTATTCATTCTGATGTCATATGACAGATCTAATATTGAAAAAGGGTCATCGGTCAAACCAGGTAATTGTGTTACATTTGAAATAAAAGTCCATTGCACCCGGTTGCCGGATGAACTCAAATGTGTGCAGACCTGACTCAGCTCACTGACGCCATTGTCCGGTCGCTCAGGTCGTCGGGGGAAAGATGACAGAGACGGGGCGACTGGGGGCCTTCATCACCAAAGTCAAGAAGGGGAGCCTTGCTGACGTTGTGGGTCACTTACGCGCAGGTGGGAACTCCCAGATCCCTGAGCAGGTCAAGTGGTTTCTGACACAATGCAATACTTTAAACTATCTGTAAGCTTGGCGGCTGCACTTATCAAATATGACTTATTATATATATATATATATATATATGACAAATATGACGTAGCAACGTCCCACACCTGATTTTTTATTCAGTTGATTATTTATTCAGGTCTCGCTTAAGGGGTACACACTGATTATTGGAGTCTGACCTCTTGAGCACCCTACTGATTCTCCCAGTCAACCTCACAGCACCACCTGACTGGGCTGTTGTGTTTCAAGGTGACGAGGTACTGCAGTGGAACGGGAAGTCGTTGCCTGGAGCAACCAAGAAGGAAGTTTACAACATCATCCTGGAGTCCAAATCGGAGCCTCAAGTGGAGATAGTCGTTTCAAGGCCAATTGGGTATGTGAGATTATCCGCGCTGTTATCATGTCAGTGATGGAGCATCGGTGAGGCTGGGGTAAGCGCGGCTGAGTTTCTGATGAAATGCGCTGCAGAGCTAGCGTTCCGTGCTAACGTGAAGAACTGATTCCACTGCTGAGACGTGAGTTAGCCTTCAGCCCTCTTAATTGCGCACTCTGTGCTGTTTATCTCTTTCTACTAGCCGAGCAGCACATTATCTTTAATTTCACTCTTGGTTTGCTTTTCCTTGCATCCGTTCATTTATCCTCCTCTCTGATTTGTCTCCCTCCTTTATTTAAAAGATGTATTCACCGCTTTCTTTCCAAAAACTTCTTGAGAAGGGTGTATAAAGCCTATCAGTAAGTAAATCGTCCACGGTTGCCGTGGTAACCCCCAACTGCCTTTCCTCAACCTCTCCTTCCTGGCTCAGAATTTGAGCAGCCTCTGGGCAGCGCAGAACAGGGAAAGAGTTCCTGAGTCTCCCCTCCCACCTACCCCCACGTGCAGGCCCGGTCCCTCCTTATTCCGCACCTCGTGTGTCTCCATGAGTTTTTAACCAGCCTCAGAAGCAACACACTGGTGTTGCTACCATGTGAGAGCAATGTTGTGATAATGTTTGGCCCTAGCTGGCAATCTACCGCTGTGACACAGTTGTCTTCCTCCTGAATGTGCATAGTGTGTATGTGTGTGTGTGTGTCTGTGTGTGTATGTGTGTATCTGTGTGGGTCTACGCGTGCACGCTCCCATGTTGATTAAAGGCAGTCTTCCCATGGGAACACATGACTTGATGTGTGGCTCAGAAGCTGAGTCTTTTTCCTACATGCAAAGGCTTTCCCCGGGTTATGTAACCCTCCATGTATGTAAAATTCAACACAGAGTCCGTGGAGTCAGTAATACAAATTGCCTTAAATAAGATTAAGTAGCTTGGGAGAAGAGTCAGCTGATGGATAACAGCATTGATCTGCTGCGTATATTAATGCTTACATGATTTACATATTAAATGGGAAAAAAAAATGTACTAATGCATTCTATTTAAATGCGTAAGTGTAAGAAAACCGAAAAGATTATACTTCACTTGGTCTTTAATTATTCCCAGTGTTTTCATTAAGCAAAATCTAATAAATTCTTTAATTCTCATTGACAAAAGGAATATGTAAATTCCTTAATTTCGGGTTACGTAAAGGTTTGTGGGAAAGAACCCTTACCTTACCCTTACCTAAGCCTTTATATGTAAATAACCTTGTTTGTTTTTTTTGGGATCATTCACAGGGTTTTGAATAATTTGGAAAAACTTTATATTACATTTTATTGAAATACCGCATATGTTATAAATACTTCCTCATTTTTATTTTATTTTGTTTAGAGACATACCAAGAATTCCAGAAACATCACATCCTCCTTTAGAATCTAGTAAGTATCTAAATTTGTCTGTTCGCCTCGGTGATATCCGATTGGAATGTGTGGATTAAGGATTTGAGGCTTCTTTACGTATACTTTTGTTTTATTTTTGTTTTGTTTTTCCTTGTAATAAGCATGCCTACAGTTACACCTTGACGAAAGCATCCTTGTTCTTTCCATCCCGAGCAGGTTCAAGTTCGTTCGAGTCCCAGAAAATGGAGCGACCGTCGATATCCATCATGTCACCCACGAGTCCTGGGACCCTGAGAGACCTCCCACAGCTGCTCCCGGGGCAGCTCTCTGTGAGTACTTGAGTGAGGTTCCCCATGAATACACATGCTGGACCAGCTCCAGTGTGGGTCTGTGTGAGCTCCAGTGTGGGTCTGTGTGAGCTCCAGTGTGGGTCTTTGTGAGCTCCAGTGTGGGCCTGTGTGAGCTCCAGTCTGGGTATTTGTGAGCTCCAGTGTGGGTCTGTGTGAGCTCCAGTGTGGGCCTGTGTGAGCTCCAGTTTGGGCCTGTGTGAGCTCCAGTGTGGGTCTGTGTGAACTTCAGTGTGGGTCTGTGTATACTCCAGTGTGAGTCTTTAGAAGCTCCAGTGTGGGCCTGTGTGAGCTCCAGTGTGGGTCTGTGTGAGCTCCAGTGTGGGTCTGTGTGAACTTCAGTGTGGGTCTGTGTATACTCCAGTGTGAGTCTTTGTGAGCTCCAGTGTGGGTCTGTGTGAGCTCCAGTGTGGGTCTGTGTGAGCTCCAGTGTGGGCCTGTGTGAGCTCCAGTGTGAGTCTGTGTGAGTTAACACGCTTGCACGAAGGGTGCTTTTTCTTGTGGTGAAACCCTGCAAGAGTCTGTTTCATCGCACAGCCCTGACCTCATGCTGAAGTTTTATTTTAAGATGATGCTGAACGTCTTCTAGTTTTCAGATTTTGGTGATTCATATTTAAATATTTCAGTTTGTTAAACTTTCATTGTAATTTTGCCACAGTCTAATCACATAAACAAGTTGCTTGCTGATTGAAAACACATGTTCTACAGGTGAAACTGTGGTACGATAAAGCGGGCCACCAGCTGATAGTCAACGTGCTTCAAGCCATAGACCTGCCTGCCCGGCCGGACGGGCGGCCCAGGAATCCATACGTCAAAATGTACTTCCTTCCTGACAGGAGGTACAGTATGCTTTCATCATTTCATTAAGCCTTTATCAGTTTATTGTTTCTAAGTATGGAGGGACTTGGCTGCATATTTAATGTCTTGCTTAGCTGGATATTTCACGTGAAGGGTTGTGTCCATAACTGGGCACATTTTGGCAGGTTAAGTCTGTGACCAGGCGTATCCTTGACCGGCTGGGTACCTGTGCCTTTGCAGTGACAAAAGCAAGCGCAGGACCAAAACGGTGAAGAAGAGCTCAGAGCCCAAGTGGAACCAGACCTTCCTGTACTCTCACGTGCACCGGAGGGACTTCAGGGAGCGCATGCTGGAGATTACCGTGTGGGACCAGCCGCGCGTTCAGGAGGAGGAGAGCGAGTTCCTGGGGGAGGTACAGCCCATAGCTAGGGCTCGGGAGGGCGAGAGTGCACAGCCGTGCACTACAGCTCCGCACTTCCTTGCGCCCTGCATGACTGTATGCGATCACCAGGCTTGATTGGCGAGGCCCTGCATTCACTGTGTACTTTTTACTGTAACTGCACCCTAATTCCTGTGATGCTGTACCTTGTGTGCTCATATACCTCGATGCTAAACCTTGTGAGAGGACGTAGTGTTTGACTGCCCTTTGACTACCCTGCGTGATTGTGGTCAGTGTGACGGAGCCCTGTGTTATTGCTCTTTATGATGCTATACCCTGCACAGACTTGTACCGCCATGTTACACCTCGTTCAAGTATGTACTGTTTTTTGGGAGCAGATCCTGATTGAGTTGGAGACGGCGCTGCTGGACGACGCACCACACTGGTACAAGCTGCAGACCCATGACGTGTCCTCACTACCTCTGCCCCAGCCTTCACCCTACCTGCCCCGGAGGCACGTGCATGGGGACAGCCCCAGCAAGAAGCTGCAGAGTAAGTGGAGGGGGGAGGAAGGGAGGGATGAACAGCTCTTGTACCTGAGCCCTGCTCAAGCCACGTTCCACAGCAGGGGAGGCTTGATGAATCCAGCACTCCTCTAGCATGCAAGGGGCTCTGCTCAAATGCCTGCACTCTCTTTCCATTTTGAATGGTTTCCAGGGCAGAGCAACACTCATCGCCGTTTTAAATGTACCTGAGGTGAGTGCTTGTCAACGTGTTTAACACAAAAGTACTGCAGATAACCTGGGTGTGAATCAGGCTTGGGTCAATTGTCATCGTGCTTGTAAGTTCTCCCCGTGTTTATAATAAATGTTTCCTGCCATGGTCAAAAGACCTGTGGATTAGGGGGATTGATGTCTGCTAAATTGTGAGTGTATGTGTAGCTATGTCTGTGTTTTTATCTGTTTGTCACCCGCCCTCCAATGAACTGGCATCCACCCTGGGTGTACTCTGGTAGGGATGGGCGGCGGTGAAGCGCGAATTGGATAAGTGGTTACGGAAAATGAGGGGATGAAAGTGCAGATGTAAAGGTTCAAAGATTGCCGCTGTTTCCATGTGTTCCTCATGTTGAGTTCATCCCTGTGCCTGTGTATGTGTATGTGTGTTTGTAAGCAATCAGATCCGAGTGTACGGTTTGTGTGTTTGTGTTTGTGTGCCTTCTGAGAGCTCATTCTAAACCTGCCTCTGCTGCTACTGCAGCGTCCACTGCTGCGTCTTCTGCGTGAGCGTGAGTGTGTGCATGTGCGTGAGCGTGAGCGTGAGCGTGCACGTAGACTTGCGCTGCGACGGATCCTTTCAACACTGCTGCTGTATGTGTCTGTGTCCACCACTGTGCAGGGTCTCACCGCATCACTGATACAGATTTTGATGATGGTTTTGCAGTAGTTTCAACAGGTGGGTGGGGGGCATGGTTACGTTACGTTCCACTGTGTTTCGTAGGCCTCCAGCCGAGGGCGAGAGAGGGGCGAGACCCGGCCCCACGGGACTGGACAGAGTTTGTCCTGGAGGCGGCGAGGCCCGCCGCGATAACCGTACCGGGGAGGGGGGCCGCGAATGCCG
This sequence comes from Hiodon alosoides, assembly GCA_025775065.1. Lineage (NCBI taxonomy): Eukaryota > Metazoa > Chordata > Actinopteri > Hiodontiformes > Hiodontidae > Hiodon > Hiodon alosoides. Next base: position 5,989 of record JAOYSI010071830.1, read on the forward strand.
AGATTTACCGCCACTCACGTGGTCCCTGTTCGTCCCTTTGTTCGTTTGGTCTTTGGCTTTGGGTCTTCTCCCAGGCTGCGACAGCGCTTGGTACCCGCTGGGCAGGCACCGAGCACCAATGAACGTTTAAAGACAGGGGAGACTCAAAAGCAAGCCACTTCCGAGCTGATGGCCACCGTGGTAAATCTTTAAACTCACGGCCCCCGCCGTCCAATGAAATTGCCTCGCGACAGGAGGCGCGCCTGGCGCTGGCCATTCGATGTCTCAAGACCCTCTCTCCCCTCCCGCTGGAGCGTAGAGAAAACAACCCTCCTGGAGCGCACATGGCTGTCTGCGCATGGTGCCTAATGGGGTGTTCACATTCATTCTCAACAGCCAATCTCTTTTGGTTTTGTTGCATGCCTGCAGTAGAAAAAATAGCCGCCTGTAGTACAAAAAAAAAAAAGACACATCAGGAAATCTTGCATTTCTTTGATTTAAACGATGCCTATGACATTGATGAGCTTTGGAGGAATGTGTCTTGCTCATGCTTTCAGGTTGCCTAATCATTATAACACTGCTGGCACATATGGGAGGTGGGGGGGACCTTTCCTTACCCTGATATATAGCATTAGTTAAGTTCTCTGCAGCACACGTAATGCACAAATATGCATACCATTACATCATGACCTGTTTTCCTTTCACCTATGTATGTGGTGCAATGGTGCAAGTACATAGATAGATATAAAGACAAGTACATAGATAGATATAAAGACAAGTACATAGATAGATATAAAGACAAGTATATAGTGAAAAGGAGTGGTACGAGAGCTTGTGACTAGGCTAATTGTGGCTGCAGGAAACACATATGCTGAGGAGCAATGGAGATGATTGGGCAAACTCAAGGCATAAGCTTCGTAGTATATTCAAACGCCACACTCCCATGAAATGTTTTAGTCTCACGGCAGGTATTGTATAACTTTGGCTCTTTTGGTTGGCATGATCAGGTTTACCATTTCGCCCATTTTTGGCAGGACTTAGCTCCGTAGCGGAGGGAAAACCTCAGAGAAAGTGTCACTCGATCCTGCCACCTGAACTTGGGCTGCTTTAGATTGCCCAGCTGACACGGCCTCACTGCCCACCGTCGGCTGGGCCGAACTGTTCCCCAGTGATTCTCCACTCTGACTGGGCTCCTGTCTCCCTTTTGTCTCTGGTCTGTCTGTGCGTTTGTGTGTGTGTGCGTGCGTGCGTGTTTGTGTGCGTGTGTGCGTGTTTGTGTGCGTGTGTGCGTGCGTGCGTGCGTGTGTGTGTGCGTGCGTGTGTGCGTGTTCGTGCGTGCGTGCGTGCGTGCGTGCGTGTGTGCGTGTGTGTGTGCGTGTGTGCGTGTTTGTGTGTGTGTGTGTGTGTGTGCTGTATTCGGAATACGTACGGCTTTTGCCCCGGCGCTGGAGCAGCAGCAGAGAGAAACTCGCGGGAGAAGGAGCGGTCCACTACGCTGACGGTGCCCGAGCAGCAGAGGCCCGTGCAGCACCGCTCCCGCTCTGTGTCCCCCCACCGAGATGACCAGGCCAGGGCTCGCTCCCGACCCCCCAATGTGCCCATGCAGAGGTGAGGAACACGGATTGTCTCCCCAAAGTCGCATAATGATCATTTGCCACCTTTGACGTAGCATTACCACTCCTCCCACCAACAGCTACTATGCATAGGACTGCTTGTGTGTGTACTTAGTAACTGGCCACTCTCTCATTGGCCTTGCGTCAGGAGCCTGGATGAAATCCACCAGAACCGACAGTCCCAGTCCCCAAAACACTACCACGAGCAAAGGTCGCATGACTCGGACCAGGAGTACTCAGAGGACAGGTAAAAGTGGCACAGACCAGACTGGGGGACCAAAGTGTGGTGTGTGTGCGTGAGGGCTAGGTAATGTGTGGCTTCAGGTCAGATGGACCTCAGTGAAAAGGGCTTGGGGGGGAAATAAAGTCTGTTAATTTGCGGATAACCCCTTCTTTGGCCTTTACCTGGGATAATGTCACCAGTCTCACGCCGGTGGACTTTCAGAGGTCACTCTGTGATCTCCTCTTTATGTTGTTTGCCTGTACCAGACTATATGTGGGAATTTTGTAATTTCAGACTTTCTCTAAAATGTGTAAATGGTTTGTTCAACCTTCACTTTGCTGTCCGTTCCCAGCTCTGAACTTGAATGAGTTTCAGAGGTGTTATTACTTGTTTTCCAAGTCAATTTGTCATTTACAGTTTGTACAAATGGAGGCCACACCTTTGCGTCTTATCAGGAGAGTTGCAGGATTGTACAGTGAGAGCAAGCTGCTGTCACAGAAAAGAAATAAAATAATTCTTAAATACATTTTTTCTCTCCCCCAGCAAGTAGATATCCACGCTGATGTTCTGTTTTCTCTTATCCTGTATGGACTCCTTTTCTTATGCTTTGAGAATATGCGTTGCATATTAAAGTGGCAGTGTGACGCGCGTCTCGCCTTAAGAAACAGCCTTGCTTTCACCATTGGGGGGCGCCAATGTGGTATGGGTTTCCCTGGGCTGGCAGTATGTGAAACTGTTTGTTTGAGAGGAGAGTTAAAGATGGACATTGCTTTATTTTTGTTTTACTTTTTGTGACTCACGTTGTGCAGAAATCAATCAGGAAGATGTTTTTGTTTTCCGTCAGTGGAACTCTCTTAGACCACAGTACTCTACTAACAAAAAATCATTATTATTGTTATTATTAATAATATAGTCATAAAAAAACTCAACTTTATTATTTCTTTTCGTTCTTGCATTATTCTCTGGCTCATCTATCTATCCATCTTCTTTCTTTGTGTCCTGGTTTTCTCTTTGGTCATTGTCGATTCCCTCACCTGTTACCATGGTCACTCCATCGCCACCGTTACCACAGTGAAGCCCCCACGATGCGCAGGGCAATCCGGGGCGGAAGTGCCGAATGTCTGCACACCAACAGGTAAAGTGCCAGCCAGAGCCTCGAACCTTCCTTCTACTGTCCGTGATTATTAATATCCATCCGCCCTCATCTTCCACAACACCATCCTAACACGTTCAGTAGACCCCCATGGCAAACGGAAACCACAGAAAAAGTAAACGTGTGGATTGAAGATGTACCTTGTTCAAAGTTTATTGTATCTTCTTGTTAGCATTTTTTTTTTTCCCCTACATGCACGCTGTTTAAAAATGTTTAATTTCCTACTTAGAAAATGACATCTTTATGCCATCTACCTCCTCTGTTGGGAAGGTTTCCTGTTCTTGATGCCTTCGTTAATGTGAGGCTTGTCTATCTGGCAAATCCAAATTCACACTATGGATTCCAGTAGACACTGCTGTACTTTTACAAATAGCAATGGTTGTGATGGCGTTCACAATTGACGTAGGATGGTGTTACTGGCGTTTATGGAGAGCCCGAAATAGCCTAAGAGTAATTACCACCTGAACAGACTTTCCCGGGATAGTGGTGACAGTGAATCCCCAAACACCTAAAAAGAAACAAAAAACTGCAGACATGTATGTTCAAGTTACTGTCAGATAACATTTTCATAATCCTGACTTCTGCTCAACTGGGAAGCGATCAGACACAGCGAGCTGGCGCACCAGTTTATGGTCTTCGCTGTGCATTTCTTAATCACAAATTAAAAATAAACGCAACCAATCTAGGCAACGCCAAACACACTTTCAGGCAAAGACTCTGTCTTTGGTTGATATTTAAGAATAAATGAACCCTTTCAGTGCATTGTCAAATTAAGGGGAGCGGTATGAGTGCCTGTCTCATTTTTATAGCCCAAGCTCCTGTGTCACTTCATTGACACTCAGGTGTATCACCATGGTCCTGGTTGTGGGCGTGTCCCGACAAGCCGCCTGTCAATCCAGGTCTGGGCTGAACACATGGACATGTTCATTCAGGGTGTGTGCACCACAATCATGATCTTTGTCAATGAGCTAATAGAGTTCACGCGCGGCTATTTAGACAGTGCGGAAAGTCTGAACCTCCGGGCTTATGGATGCATGATGATCCTACAAAATTGTTTGTAAACTGCACACACAGCCTGGGGGTTGCAAACGGTCAGTGCGCGCCGCTATAATAGAATAACCAACAATCTGAGCAATTTGTGTTCGTTTTTTCTTGCATGCGAGCTGCGTTTGCTGTCTTAGTTCTGTTGTTATTATTTATTGTTTCGCTCTTTTATTTCCTGTTTTGCATGCGCTTTATCTGTTGACATAACCAGGAGCTCAGTTCGGTACAGTAAAACCCTACCACCTAAGATGCCCTTGTTAGTGAACGGCATCCACAAGGACATCTACAGGTAAGCTGAAAGATGACACAGAAAAATACCCTTTTTTCCCCCTGCACCCCTGTCACCTAATGCATTCTTCACTTGTTTATATCTGTCTGTCCAAACTACCGCACCCGGCTATCACAGACCATTCGCCGCACATCTGGTTCTTGTCTTATTATCTCTGGTGTAGCACGAGTCTGTGCCCCTGTGTAGGTCGTGCAGCGACGATCTTGCCCAACCCCCACCCCGCCGGCGCCTCTCGTTATATTTGCTTCTCACACGATCACCAGCACAAATCCAGAGGTGTCCAGAGGTGATGCCTGGAATACGAGTCCAGTACACTCTTCTAAGTGAGCTTTGAAGTCCACTTGGGGACATCCACCATGTTAAGATTACGCAAACGGAATCCTGTTAGTGTCGGGAAGGAACATGTTTTTTCATGGGAGGAATCTGACATGACATGCCCAGTTGTTGGCATGTAAGTTATAGCCGCGTGTTCATTGGTCTATTTGAAAGAGACTGGGTGCAGTTTGTCAGACACAATTTACTGCCTCACCATCAGCGATAAAGAGACAAAACCACGAACGTGTCGCCTTTCCTTTCTTCTGTTTGCACCCCACAATATTTGGTTCTGGGGAGGATTTTTCTGTTTCTGGTTCTCTTGCATGCTCTTTTATTTTTGCCATGTAAAGCTCCACCCTCCCCGCATGCCTAAAGACCAAGTCGCTGCCCAGGACGGACGGCAGCGGTGGCGTTGCCCCTGGCAGCAACCCCCCGCCACGCCGCGTGCTCAGGTTCACGGACGAGATCGTGAGAGGGTAAGACACTGAGCTTACCGGTTACCGGCCCACGTTCCCGGGGACAAGCCCTCCCCTCCCCACCACAACCCGCCGGAGGGCCCGTCGGTACATTTTTCTAGGGAAAGTAAAAACAACAGTTTCCGATCTATCCCTTGTCCATTTAGGTTCTTTAATATAGAGGCACTTCTATAGGTGTTGGGTGGACTGCTCAGGCCGCTCGCAGCACGGTTAGATTTTTTTTACAGTACTGTACACATTTTAAGTGAGGTTTTTTTTGCCCTTGGATGAGGGGGCTGTATTTGTTCTGGCCCTCCTATGCACACGTAGACCATGAAGAACCCAGACTCAAAACCCACAGCCCCCAGACTCCCAGGGAAAATTCCCACGGCCAAACGCTGGACTCCCTGTCTCGAGATATGGAGCCCTGGGACTGCCTGTCTGCTTATCGCTGTTGAGAGTTTACATGCCCTTTATAATCTAACATGTTTTTTTTTTCCTTTTTGTTTGTTCTTTTCCTTTCTTTCTTTCTTTCTTTCTTTCTTTCTCCTTTCTCGACCTCCATTGGACGCCACGTTGTGGTCCTAGTGATCTGCAGCCGTCTCTTGACAGGGTTAGGAGTGCTAGTACCAACTGTTTGAGACCAGACACTAGTTTCCATTCACCCGAACGAGAAAGGTACACTGAAAATGAATTTGTCTTCTTTTTGATCATTTGCTTTGTGCTGGTGGTCTGATAAAGAGCTGTGCCTGTGTTTTGTTCTTGATTTCTGCAGCTGTGTGTTTGTGAATCGGCGAAGTCGATGAGCACGAGAGCGATCGTTGTCGACTTGTGTGTGTCTGTGTGTGTGAGAGCGCACACTTGTGTGTGTGTGAGCGTTGGTTTTAGGCTATCGAGGCTGTAAAATGTGAGCATGTAGTTGGTTTTTGTGAAGGAGATCACAAAACCACAGAGCCCCTCCATGGTCAGCCACCTCCTGTGTCCCTCACTTTTAGTTTCCAGAGCATATTTTAGATGAAGTTCAGTTCTAGTATGTAAGTATTAATGCATAGTAAGTGGTTAAAAAGTTAAAGTGGAAGCATTTTGTAGATGTAGATACAAGATGATAACACTTTTCCGTACAGTTTGTGTGTGAATGTCTTGTTCTTTTGTTTGGTTTTTTTGTGACAATGGCAATTGTGACTTGCTGCTTGGAGCTTTGAAATCATCAGGCGCTTCTCCCATTGAAGGTGTACCGGCTTTACTCAATAGTACCATAATGTTGCTATTAGTTCTGATTTAATACAGCAGATGAGCAAGGATTTGAAGTCCTTTAAATTCAAGGACACTGCATCCATTCCTCTCATGTGTGCATGTTTGTATTTCACATTGTGGCCATCTTTGGACATTGATGTACACCTGTGTGCACTTGTGAATGTTCCTTTTGTTGATATATGGCAACAGTTCGTTTCACATGTTAAATGTTGATGACCCTTATGGTACCAGGCTAGATCAAGCAGACTTACTACTCCTCCCTCTACCTTTTAGCGGCGGGTTAGAGAAGCTTTTAGCTCATAGCCAGCCAGCTTGTACAGTGCACTTGTGGAACACCAGTCGAAGGGAAGAGGTCTTGGCAGGTGACCTTAAACCCCCGTCAGGCCTACCTCTGTGCTGTGCATCAGCCAGAGTAACTACCCTGACTCACCCTGTGTCTCTCCTGT
>JAOYSI010071841.1:1521-14546 GCA_025775065.1 Hiodon alosoides
GGACCTATTGGTCACCAGTTCATTGCAGGGCAGGAGAAAGACAGAGAGACAGACAGACACAGCCACACTCACACGGCCTATTGGTCACCAGTTCATTGCAGGGCAGGAGAAAGACAGAGAGACAGACAGACACAGCCACACACACAGGACCTATTGGTCACCAGATCATTGCAGGGTAGGAGAATGAAAGACAGAGAGACAGACGGACACAGCCACACTCACAGGACCTATTGGTCACCAGTTCATTGCAGGGTAGGAGAATGAAAGACCATACACACAGGGCCATCCTGTTAATCTTTGACAACACTTGGTACTATACCACATGCAGCTGTTTGCTTTTCTTATATATCAACAGACTGGAGTTCACTGAACACAAGTTCCAGCTGACAGAGAGCCTGGACTTCTTTTTCAGAACTTTCATTTCATTGTAGGAATAGATTAGGTAATGAGGACAAAACCTATTTGGAATATAAATTATGTTTCCTTTATAGTCACTGAACAGGGATATGTTTGTATTCTAACACCTGCAATGGCTTGGTTCTGCAATGGCTTGGTTCTGTTAGTCATTTGGATCACTCCAAATGGAGTTCCTGGCAGGAGCTAATGCCAAAGAATGCTTGGGTAACTATTTGTTGGTTAGTTATTTTGGCCAGACATGTGCCCAAACAAGAGTGGGTTCACTTAACTCTGTTAGCACAAATAACAAGGCACTCACCAGATCAAAGTAAATATACTATAATATATACCGTAAAAGTGTTATAAACATAAGAAGCTTGCACTTCTGTAATGTGCATGGTTGTGGGTGACATCTAGTGGAAATTTACCAAAAGTACATCTCACCTGTTGAGTTCCATGATGTCATCAGTCTTTTTTTTCCCCCTCTGCAGTTACAGCTGCAGCTGTCGCTGTTTCTGTTGTTGTATTATTATCCATTTGTTGATTTATGGAGCTTTTACCCCACCACAATATGTCCTTCAGATGGCGAGAGGGTGTGTATCTGCTCATTTCCCGAACTCCCCTTGGGGATGAATAAAATACATTTCTATCCATCTGAACGATCCAGACTTAGCAGACCTACAAACTGCCTGCCTGTGCTCCTGAATACCCACATTTCTTAGATCTATATATTATACAAATATTTATTATTCCTTAAATTAACGTGAGCAGTATGGAGTCGTTCTGTTTTCATCGAGCGCGTATTTTTCACTGCTACTGCGTTTTCAATTCCAATTTCAATAACTGATACACACACACACACACACCAAAAAAAAAAAACGTGTCTAAACACGACGCAAACTACAGATGATCAAACGTGTTCCATAATGAATGTGTAACAACATATCCATTTTCTAAAGTTTTATGTGCATACTCGAATTATTAATGATAAATGTTGTTGAATTGGTTTTTGGATTAAGAATGGTTCTAAATTTATGTTGATCTTCAGTTTCCCCCTCCTTCCTTAAATCATCCCAGCCCCTCCCCTTTCTGTTTTCTCGTCCTTGTCTGTCAGGCAGCCTTTCATTTACAGTTACACGAGATCCAATGCTGTGACGCGAAATCTGCGAGTCTAGATGCGCAAAGCTGCAGGTATATAAGATCCGAGCTTCTCCGGCTGCGACTGACGAACTCCGTAAAATGATAACTGTCATCGAACTGTGCAATTCAAACGACACCTGGCATCGAACTTGTCATTGAACTGTGGAGTTGTTCAGCAATTTAGTGTTTAATTTAGTTTTTCCAGTGTTATTAAAAAAAAAAAATAGACCAGTTCTTCATTATATTGCCGTGGGTATTTAGTTTTGTTCGAGAGCAAGTCGCACCATCAGCACGTTGTTTGATTCTTGAAACGCTCCGAATGTCCAACTGAGGACGTGAAGTTTGAGTGATGCCGGGGAAACCCAAGACGCGATGTGCGGACTGCAGTGTCTCTGAAGCCAGTCAGGAGACGGAGATCGTTGTAAATATTGGGGGAGTTAAACAAGTTTTTTATGAGGACGTGGTCAACCGCTACCCGTCGACTCGGCTGGCGCAGCTGGCGAACAGTTCCTCGCTGAGTTTAGAAGAAATATCTTCCCTTTGTGATGACTACGATCCCAACAGCGGGGAATTTTACTTTGACAGAGACCCGGATACTTTTAAATGTATCGCTGAGGTTTATTACCATGGGGAAATTCACATGAAACGAGGCATCTGCCCTATTTGCTTCGTGAAGGAGATGGAGTTTTGGAAAGTTGATCCAGATTTCCTGGACGAGTGTTGTAAAAGCAACCTGACCGAAGTGGAGGATGAGCTGACAGAAATCGCTGCGAGAGTCAAGCTGTTTCTTGATGACCTGCAAGGGCACCCTTCCGACAGCCGCTTGCAGCAATCCAGAGCGTTCCTGTGGAAGTTAATGGAGAAGCCGGAGTCCTCCCTGCCCGCGCGTATTGTCGCTATCGCCTCCTTCCTCTTTGTCCTGATCTCCTCCGTGGTAATGTGCGCGGGGACTATACCGGAAATGCAGGTGGAGAACGCGGACGGAGAACTCGTGGAGCACCCAACGCTGGAAGCCCTCGAGACAGCCTGCATCGCCTGGTTTACTTTGGAGTATGTACTGCGTCTCATCTCCTCTCCGAACAAATTACACTTCGTCCTGTCCTTTATGAACGCGGTCGACTTCCTGGCCATCATGCCTTTTTACGTGGTGCTGACCCTGACGCACCTCGGAACGGCCGTGATGAAGCTGACCAACGTGCAGCAGGCGGTGCAAGCGCTGCGCATCATGCGCATCGCCCGGATCTTCAAGCTGGCGCGACACTCGTCCGGTCTGCAAACTCTCACTTTCGCGCTGAAGAGCAGTTTAAAGGAGCTGGGCTTGCTGCTTATGTACATGGGTGTGGGAATCTTCGTCTTTGCGGCCCTGGGTTACACAATGGAACAGAGCCACCCGGAGACAATGTTCAGTAGCATTCCGCAGTCTTTCTGGTGGGCCATTATTACCATGACAACTGTTGGCTATGGAGACATTTTCCCCAAAACTACCCTAGGCAGATGTAACGCCGCCGTCAGCTTCCTATGTGGTGTTATTGCCATTGCGCTGCCTATCCATCCCATCATCAACAACTTCGTCATCTTCTACAACAAGCAGCGGGTGCTGGAGATTGCTGCCAAGCACGAGCTGGACCTGATGGCGCTCCAATCGAACGACGAGGCCATTGAGAAAGGGTCGCGGAAGACGCGTAAATCTAGCGGCATGGCGGGCGCGTGGGACAGCACTTTGCACGCCTTACCTAGTGACACTTCCATACCACTTTTGGAAGACTCCACGCAGAGAACTCCACTGCAGAACTGAAAAGATAATTAGTCACACTGTCACGAATCAAACCCTGCAGCGCGATTTAAACGAAACGACGCTTCGCATTCACATTTGAGCATCACGTACCAGTATGCGGTTTGCTGATTATCCAAGATGAAACCGTGCATTAAAAACAACCAATACCGTACATCGATCGTCCACAGTCGGTTACACGCTTCCAACTTGTTTCGGACCACACGTTTTTATAACGACACTACTTTGACCCATATGTCTGGGCCAAATAATTTGATTTCAATAATAATAATAATAATAATAATAATAATAATAATAATAATAATAATACGATTAACTAAATGTAAACTTTTTCATACATACTTCGTCATTGATCATTAAAGAATATCAAATCAAAATCAAATACGGTTAGGCTAAATATTATTGTAATTACGTGCTTGGGTAAATTCTAGACACGAGAAACTGCAAGAGATTCTTTATCACACCCACAGGAACACCGCCGTTTTCATGTTGAAATAAAGGGAAATTTCCGCTAGATTTATATTGGCCAGATAATAATCAATTTATAGTTTCATCATTTTTATCGGCTCCACAATGACTTTTCTCCCTAACATATACAGTCTTTAAAAATAAATTGCAACACTAAGTCAAAAACAGTTTGATTGTAAAAATGTACAATAGCAAATAAAATTTGATTGAATGATTTATTGATTTTTCTTATCCATAACCCGGATTACAAATATCATAAAACCATAATCCAAAATATGTCATTGTCGTGGGCCATTTATTTTCTGATAAACGGATGACGACCCCGATGGTGTGACTTACCTTTACCCCTAACCCGGACTCTTACCTCTAACCAAACCTTTAAGTTTCTTTAGATCGGTCGTCAAGTCACCTCTTCACTAAAGCCAAGCAAAAAATTCAGATACCGAAGGGTTGACCTAAACTGTCCGGCTGAACTTGGAGATATATGGCACTGAATGGTAGGGGGCAACGCTGCGTAAAAACGGTCTAGATGTGTTTACATATTCCAAATTTCAGAAGTAAAATAAATATAGCCAATTATGCTCTCATTTGAAGTACCTGTAAACTTATTTAATCCATGTATTTTTCAGTCTTAATAATTTTCTGCTTGCCACAGAAGGGAGAAGTTTGTGGATCTTAATGTGACGGATACCCAGTTAGCTCCGCTGAGTTGCTTGCAAAAGCACAGACAGAGGGCGTTACTGGAATCTCTGATGTCAGATCAGGTGAAGCCGCGGTGTCAGGTACTGAGATGCAGCCGAGAGGGGCGTGTTTCTCTCTCAAAGGGCAGCTTTACGTTTCAGAAAACTTTTATTTATTTTATAAATTTATTTATAAACGTCTCACACACAGGGCGCCTTTAAAACTTTGTTCGAGAAGTTCTCCTTCCACGATGTTTTCCAACGCAGTCCCTACTACGTTGGACGACAGAGTGAAGAGGACATGAGAACCTGATTCATTGGACAGGAATGTCTCCTTCATGACAGACACATGCTGACCAGAGCGTGTTAAATTACATCGTCTGCGTGGTGGCAACGACATAGGGAAGCAGGTCCCCGTATTCCCCCCAGTAGGATGAGCCGGATTCTTTCCTAAAAATACCATCCTATTCCACTCCTTCTATTCATTGTGTCCTGGACAGGGTCAGTTAGAACCACAGGCAATGTCTGTGGTGATACGTAATGCGTTTGTCAGAGCAAAGTGATTAAAGTTAGCCAGTCATTTTATAGAACTATATTAGGTTGGATTGGTTTAACACTGAAAACATGGCCAGGCTATTGCTGAGATTGGGTTTAGCTTTATAGCGTGCAATCGAACTCCTATTCCTTACATAATAGAATAAAGAGGAGCAATTCAGAGCATTTCTATTGCGTGTAGCCTACATTTCTCACGTACACACATCTTCTAGGTAATATAAACTTTCAATTTATGAAATAATCGATTCGGTCGTAAAGACTATAGAGCCAGCTAACCTTCACTTGCCCCTGGCAGAGATGAATTAATACATGGCTTAGTTCCACTCCTACTTTAGCAGGATATGTGTCTGTGTCTCCCCGTTTCCGATTGAGGACAGTGGTAAATGTTTGAAGGGCGATGTTTACACAAGAGCACACACACGGACTTCTGCTGACAGTCTTTCAGCAGCCAACTGCTGATTTAATCGTATATTTAATCGAGTCATGAAACCGGGAACTTGGAAAGACAAACACCTCGTTAGCAAAAGCCATTCTTCCGTGAACAAAACTGTCGTCGTTCCAACAAAACAGCCGAACATTTAACGAATAGAAGACATTTTTCTGAATGTATTTCTGGATATGCACTGGCGAGCCCTTCGTTGACCGACCTGAAAGGCGTGTTTCACGCTCTCCATAGTTCTCTATCTTGAATGAAGGCAAATTAATTTTGAGTTGTCTTGAATTGTCTAAGAGCGGGGAACAAAATTGGACTGCGTGATTGTTTTCTGTGCCGTGGCTGTGGTATCAATCCATTACATTTAGTTACACCCTTATCTTTAAGCATTTTTCCGAAACAGGCAAGGCAAATACATCTTTCTGCAGCGTTTATATCCGCAAATGTGACGTTCTATATGAAAGATTTAACACCATGTGTGTGTTTTCCACAGCTAAAAATAATTCTAATATTAACTGGTGAAGCTTAAGATAAATAAATAATCAGGCATATATCATTACTTTGTATCTCGTAATTACTGGGAACCTAAGACCAAATAAGTTATAAAATAACGGGATGCTAATTAACCCACAGACTGTGTTGTACTCAGATCTTAATTAGTTCTAATGTATGGAATTGATTTTGTAATGCATTTGAGAATGAATTATAAAATATTATTTCAGAAGGCGTAGTATACTGCAGGTCGACCACGAGGAAGAATTAGGACTCAAGGGACAAAATCCTGGGTGAAAGAATTCCTCCAGCTACCAAGACAGAGATGGAGTCAAGGAGGATAGAATCAGAGGCAGGCGTTGACAATGCAGAACAACACCATGGAGTGACATAGGGGACACAGCAGGGAGATATATATACGATAATTGATTAATTAATCAAACCAACAAATCCATTCAACTCTTAGTCCGTCCAAATTCCTAGAAGTGATGTTTTTGCGCTTTATAGATGACACGAACACGAAACTTGTCTCCTTCTGACCTCATGGTCAAAGGTTAATTAAGTCCTGTCTTGTGGTCACAAGGTTGGAGAACATATTGATCTGCAGTCCTAGCATCAGGCTAATAGGAATGATGGGACTGACAGGGCAAAGTGACAGGCCAGGGAATAAATGTTGAAGGTCATTTGGGTGGAGTTGGCGTCTTCATTCCATGGGTGTCAGAGCAAAGCCTGATGGTATTGTTGGTACTGATCCAATTTCAGAAGTTCTGGTGACAGACTATTCTAAAAATTCCAATAAAGTTCCGGTGACAGGGTTAGGTTTGGGTTTAGGGTCAGGTTATGAAAAGTGCTTGGAGGTGGTCCATGTTGCAGAACCACATTAGACAATTGGTCCTTGGTGGGAATTGAGGGAGTGAAATGTAACACTAGATGCGTTAAATCTGTGTTATAGTTCATAGCCATGGAAAAGAGAAGCATACCAGTCATTTAAATTTGTTGTGTGTCCTGGTGAATCAGTCAGTTGCCCCTGTAGGTGGGGCTAGTAAAGTAACGCTGCATCACATTTTGAAAATAACACTGTTCATGTTCTATCGTCCCTGCAGCAAAACGGATTTTGAAATGTCACAAAATAACACGACATGCAGATACGCTGAGAACTAAAATGACAGCTAGGGGCTAACTTCCTCTCCACGACTGGTTTGAGTGGTGGAAAGCCTACCATTTAAAGATGTGAAAATAAAGAGTGTGATTCTAAACGCTGATTGGATGTTCCTGGGGAGGCTGCAGCGGCTCTGGTGAAACTTGTTAAAATAATAAAATAGCTCCTGAGGGGTGGGTGTGTCCTCCTGGAGGACACTCCGGTTGTGGCTAGATACATTTGTGTTTATGGCAGATGTGTTGTTTGGCTAGGTAAACTACGCTGAAGGGAAAACATGTCACAAACTGAGTGCTGCTGCTGAGAGTGTACACACGCAGTTCAGTTTGGGGATTTGACTTCTCTTCTTACCTCCAAGAGCAATATCATCAGTTTCTTAATTTCCATAAGTAGCAGCAGCCTCTCCCTGCCTTCTAAGTGCTGTAAATTACAAACAACTGTAACACAGGTCTGCTGAGCCTGCCAGCGCTCTTGTAAAGGACAAACCTCCCCCCCCACACACACACACACACACACACTCACTCACACACTGAGCAGCTTAGACCACTCAAGGTGACACAGGGGTGTGCGATGTCTGATTTAGAAAGAGCAGGGGTGTGTGATATTTTGTGTGAGTTTTGTGTAAAAGGCTACCATCTAGCTGAGTATACTATAACTCACAAACCATTACACTAACATTTATACAGTATAATATATCAATCTGTCTTGTGCTGGGGAACACAGCCAATTAGAGCAGCAGCATTTATTGCTAACAGTTGCTTTATTGCTGTTCTCCTGTGAGTATTTCGCCACCTAGCGGACACGTTAAGTACTTATTTCCCCCAAATTTTCCTTTAAAGTCCTTTAAAAATAGACAGATAAGGAGTCACAGGTTGAGTTTTGTTTTGAGGTTAAATGCCGAAAAATTAGAAGAATTGGAAGGAAGTGTCAGTGCTGTGGTTTGTCTTGTTCTTGAGAACAAAGCAATGTCTGACCACATGTTTAACACAAAAAAAGATTTTATTAGGTTGGTTTTTGTGAAAAGTTTTAAAATATTGGTTAATTTTTTTTTTAACTGCTGCCAGATTAGTGGAATATAATAGTGATGAACACTATTAGGCAGGGTTTAAATGCCTACTAGTATGGATGAATCACTGAATCTCCTCCCTGGTCAAAGACAGCACTTGCCTCCCCTTGAGACTCTCAGGGGTGGTACACTGGACATCCTGTAGAAAGAAGACCTTCTCCTTATGTGCGCCCAGCCACTCCCATAGGTACGCCAAGTCTGCCTGGCAAGACCAGGGGTTCCGGGACAGGTCCACACCTTGGCCGGTCCCAGCTCCGGTCCCCAGCATGGGCAGCTTGTCCAGCAGGCCGGGTGGCATGGAGCGGAGCTGGTTGTCATTGAGGCTGAGGGTCTCCAGGCGGTGCAGTCCCTGGAAGAGGGTCGGGGGGAGTTTGTCCAGGCGGTTCTCCTGCAGGAACAGGTGTGTGAGGGCGGGGTTTCCGCTGAAGGTGGCGGCGTCCAAGGATGCTAGCTTATTCCCATCCAGGTGGAGCCTCTCCAGGTGGAGCAACCCATTAAAGGTGTGGACGGGTACCTTCTCCAGCCTATTCTGGCTCAAGTGCAGCTGTTTCAGCAAGGGCAGGCCCTGCAGCAGAGCAGTGGGCATGCTGGAGAGGCGGTTCTCCGACAGGTCCAGCCAGGTGAGGTTGCTGGGGGCCGGGAGCCAGTCGGCGTCGGCCGTGAGCAGCCGGTTGTCTTTGAGGACCAGATTCCGCAGTGGGGCGTGACTGAAGACAGCGGGGGGCAGGTGCTCCAGCTGGTTCCCGGTCAGGTCCAGCGTATGCAGGTCAGGGAGGTCACTGAGGAGGTCAGCCGGCAGGCTGCGCAGCCGGTTCCCCGACAGGTGCAGTTCCTGTAGGAGGGGCGTGGCCTGCAGGTGTTTGACGGAGATGGAGCTGAGATTTGTGAACTCGATGGATAGGGAGGTGGTGTTGCCCGGGAGACCGTCGTCAGGGAAGAGTGAGAGGGAAGCATTGCTACAGACCACCTGGGTGGCGTTGGTGGAGAAGTAACAGGTGCAAAGGTGTGGGCAGGACAGGGTGCCATGGCAGGATAAGCTGCTCAACCCCATCAGGGTGAGGAGGAACCAGGTGAACATGGCTGTGCAGAGGAGATTCCATGACAGTCCACACTTTCTTACACAACTGTCTCTTACTTAACCTGATTTAACCAGGACATTTGCGTTGGGTTTACATTAAGTTTCCATTTGTTTTACATTAGGTTTACATTGGGTTTACATTAGGTTTACATTGGGTTTACATTGGGTTTTACGTTAGATTAACATTAGGTTTACATTAGTGTAAAATGTGTCTCCTCAGGCTTTTGTGTCAGGTTAAGACAATAATCAGGAATGTACATAGTCTGAATACCGAGACCATAAATCAGAGCACAGTTTCAATACTACGAATATAAAATATAAATACACTATTTTCCCACATCAGCAGTGGAGGAAAATAACCGAATATACCGATATTCCTGTGTTTCTAATACAGCTTACCTTCCGTCGGTCTACGGGACTCCTCTATGGGACTCGTCTACGGGACTCCTGTACGGGACTCGTCTACAGGACTCCTCTACGGGTGGTGCCGTTCGGCAGTCCGGCGCCTGGCCTTTTGTGTGTCCCAAACCGCAGTGTTTCGACACTGCTGACTGGAAATGGAGCCGTTCTGTGTGTTTGCAGTGATTTGTTCAAAGACGAGAGTTACAACACAAACAGTGAAAAGGTACAGAGGGTCAGAGGGTCAAAACGAGCCCTTCCACTCTATTAACTCATCGTTTCCCAAACAAATCAACACTCTCTCAGGAAAACACACAGCTTAACGTCAGTAAGCAGGCCCAGGCTAAGACCTATTTAATTGGTTAGTCATGCAGCATTGAATTCACCGCAGCCTGGATGTTGGGGGGGGTGGGGGTTGAGTGCTTTTATAAAGTACAGTTATGTATTATTATAAAACAACATGATTTCCCGAGTAATGAGAGGTTCTACACAGACACTGAATAACACTGGAGAGGTTTGCGTCAGCTGCTGTCTGATTGGGTGGTTAGTCGCCAGGACCCCTGAACTCACGAACAAGACCCCTACACTCAGGACAGGACCCCTGCACCCAGGACAGGACCCCTGCCTTGTACCCTCTGTATTTCTTAAGTTGTTGAGAACTCTTAGTTGCTTCAACTAAGGCAAGGCTTTTGGATAGTTGGCTCCCCCTGGTGGTAAATTATAAACGAAGTTTAGACAGCCTGCTTGAACTAATTCAGTGACCAATACTGGTCCCCTGTGTGAAGAATATAACAATAACAAAAGTGTAATGTTTTCCTCACAGTAGAACCGTAATTTTAAAAATTAGAAGCCATTTTAAACATGCAATACAATATAAATACAATAAAATATAATATAAATACAAAATACAATACAATAGCATATTCGTGCCTACAGATGGACGCTGGCCTGTCTGTATAAGCCTTTGTGTGTATAAGTATATAAGTAAACAAACACAGAACCCAACGAACCCCATCAAAACATAAGTTTTGTGATGAATTTACATAATGAAACATTTTACCATTAAATGTTTCATTTTCTCAGAAACGGTTGGGTCACGTTATTTTGTAACATTGTTTTATGATCTGAAACGAGGAATATCAATGAACCAGTTCAATATTTACCTCTTCAGACACAGAACACTGATTTAAAACGGTCTATCACATATGCAATGTGCAAGTCTGCCCCCCAACCATTTTCCGTCGTGGTTGGCAAATCCAATACCTTTGTTTCAGTGTCAGCGTGACCCGTGCCGCAATCTACGTTCGCTAAAGCACGCAAAACAGACACTGCATAAGAACGCAGCATCGGACATCGTCCAGTGTCACGATTTGAACACGGCGCATCAAAACAGAAGACTGAAAAACAATCAGAACTCCATCACACATCAGCCTACGGGTTGTGTGACAATATTCTTAAGTTATTAGCCCAGTAGCGAGACAGTTAGAGGAAAGTGCGACATCGGTCTGTTCTGCGCGTACCGAAGCATGGGCTTTGAATGGGTGTGGGGCGGAGCTGAGTCTGGGGACGGATGAGCTGAATGATTATTAAGTCGGGTTTGTGTATCGGGACGTCTCGTCTCAGGGTGATGAAAGTCGCTTAGTTTCAAACCAACCACGTAATAAAACGGAGAAAGCGGTAAAAACGTAAAGAGGGAGAAATGGGGACCTCGGGCTATGGAAATGCGATCGATGAGAATTACATGATTTGTGGGCCTATTTTAGGATCGAATGGCGTATGGAGTTCGCATTAATACCGTTTCAAATAAGCAATAAACCCGGTAAATTTACTCCAAGGCATCCCTCCGCCATCTAGTCGGAGAAGGGGCTTTACGAAGGGGCTTTACAAAGGGTCCGTGACGATGCCAGACCAGACACTTCAGGATGAACTCGAAACACTGGCGGAGGAGAACGATAATCTTAAGGTTGGTTTTGTGAATTTAAAAAATCGTATGTTTTATTCCATTTCTTCCTCTGCTTGCCTCCTTTTATACCGACCAATCTGCATGTTTGTGAAAATATGACGCATTAGATAATTTACAACTAAATGTTTTTGGGTGGGTAGGTCATAACGCTTAGGACCACCTCGGGACCCCACCCCTTTATTTGTTTGCCTCTTTTTTGGAGCAAAACAAAAAACAAAATCCAACCTTCCCCCCTTGGGTGGATGGGTTTTGGTTTTACACTGTGAACATGATTAATTTTATGAGCATTTTTTCTATATTCTCCTCAGTTATTTTCTCTCTTGTGTAAGATAAATAAATAAATCTTTGCTTCACATTTGTGAGGTTCTAGGAAATTTTGTGTTCCACTTCCTGCTATCTCTGTGAATGTTTTTAGATCTACCTGCAGATGAGAGAAAGTTGTTTTATGTTAAACCCAATCATTCTTTACTGTTGGTGTGTATAATCATACATCTGTATTTTATCATTTCTGCTTGAATAATCACCCCAAAATTGGCACAGTCGTAAGTTATACTACGTTGGTGAGTTGACTGTATGAAATGGTTTTTAAAGTATCCATTAAAAACCAGTATTAGTTTGGCCTGCAGACTAAAAGCATTCTGCCTCACTTTGGTTCGATTGGTTCATTATTTTTTAATTATCATGCTCGGGAAGCCTCTTGTGTTTAATCAAATTAAAGGCTGATTAATTAAGTAAGGGCTGAGTCTCAGTTCATTCCACTGCTGCACAATAATAACTGAACCGTTTTTTAATCGTTTAATAATGTTTAATGGTGCACTGAAATGAGCCCGTCCAGGAGCCCACTGTAGTGTTATTACTGACCAGAGTGAAATCGAGGAGATGAGATGCGAGATGGAGGAGATGCGAGACTCCTTCTACGAGGAGGACACCTGCCTGCTGCAGGAGACGCAGCACCAGCTGGAGAGGGTCCACAAGAACTGTCGGATTCTGCAGTACCGGCTGCGGAAAGCCGAGCGGACGCGGCCTCGCTGCGCCAACGCCGGCCCGCTGGACCAAGAGCTGCTCAGAACCCTGGAGCAGGACCTGAAGGTAAGGTGACCTGCAGGCTGATGGGAAATAAGGGTAGAATCAGGGTTCTTAAAGGTAATAAAGGAAACCCTGCTCCCCAAAATGAGATCTGATTCTGTAAACCTGGTTTATAAAGTGGCTATCCTGGTCTTGACCTACTGGTTCTGGCCATTACAGGGAATCCTGGTTCAGTTCATGGGTCTCCTTGTTCTGTTCATGGGAATCCTGGTTCAGTTCATGGGTCTCCTTGTTCTGTTCATGGGAATCCTGGTTCAGTTCATGGGTCTCCTTGTTCTGTTCATGGGAATCCTGGTTCAGTTCATGGGTCTCCTTGTTCTG
>JAOYSI010071859.1:0-18301 GCA_025775065.1 Hiodon alosoides
GTAAAGCGTCTTTGTGACATGGCAACATGTGAAAAGCGCTGTATAAAAATAAAATTGATTGATTGATTGATTGATTGGTTTGATTCCCTCCTTAGAAATGTTGTTTTTGACTGTGAAATCAGTAAGGTCAAAGTGTGTATGCTTTGAAATTTCAGTGCAATTTCAGTTACTGCAGAGTAGGACTTGGTGAGGTGGACCCATCATTGACAGGGACACAGGGACAAAAAAGAAAAATCTCTTTCATCTGTAAAAAAAAATGGAAGACCTTGCAATCAGCCCCTTGAGGTTCAGAGATTCGCCTTACTCATAAAATATAATTACGTCTGCCTTTCATCTGCCACAAATTCATCCTTTAGTTGCAAGTTTTATGTTCCATTACCTCCAAAAGTCCCTCATTTTAGCGTTCTTCTCATCAGCCAGACAGTGCTCCCTCCCCCCAAACTACAAGAGCACCCTTATTCAGAGGTTGACATCGTTTTTTTAAATGATTTTTGTCAGTCAAGTCAGTGGAACAACGGGCATTTCTGCCTAGCCAGCGGTTTACAGGGATGGCACCGGGCCCATTCTGTTTGTTGGAGGTGGTTCTCTGATTTCAGAAGGATTACAAAGCTGTTTTCCATTTACTCTGCCGCTTGGAGACTTCAGCATAGTAAATGTGCCTTTTGCAATGTCCTGGTTTCTGCTGGTTGCAAGTGCCTCCATTTCACATTTAACCTGTTGAGTTAACGAGTGGCCATAACAAAATATCAGCTAAATTGGAACTCAGACCTAGTGTTGTTATGTACATTCTGGGTTTTAACTGAGATAAATTTCTTTCAGATTATTAATTTGTTCACTTCCCCACTTGCTCTCTCTCCTTCACAACATTGCACAATTGACAGAGCACAGCCCAGGCTGGGGTGGGTTATGTTGGCAGGACGTCCCTTGTTTTGTTGCTAAGAAGCCTCTTCTATTAGATTCCTGGGCCCCCTGCAGGCTTTCAGTACCATCTTACAGCACTGTGGCCTCCTCAAATCAGCGCTGAACCTTTTGTGCAAGCTGTGTAGCCTGCAGAGTGTAAAAGTGACAGGTGGCTTGAAAATGACTAGGATTGGAGGAGACTAGTCAGATTTCCTCCCCCTCCCCGTGTGTGACGGCGGGATTTTTTACAATAAGCCGAGATTCATCAGCACAATTAGTGATTCCAAACTAGGGAGAAAATACAAAATAGTTGCAGATTCCAAATTTATTTAAAAAACAAAAAACAAAAAACTTTTATTTTGTAGTAAATGATAGAGCACTACCTACACCAGTATAAACGTACTTTGTATTGAACTTTATATTTGATTGCATTTTTCCATGCAACGCTGTTCCACCTTGTTGGTCTGAAAAGCTGTTTTAAATCTGAATAACTTTGATGTAGATTGATTTTAAAGCCTGACAAGAATGCTTTCCAGTAATGTCTGTAACATTTGCGTTGTCTTGGTTTTTTAAGATAAGATCCTTTTACTGGAATAAGCTTGAGTTGCTATGGAAACTGGCTGCAAAACAATTTATTTAGTCAAATTGCATTTATAGTAACCAATTCACTTGGGATTATCAACACTGTTAGGAAGTGATGTTTACATTCTCTTTGTGGTTGAACTAAATCTTCCTCCAGCTAAAGTTACATATACTGTGAGGTGTGACAAAGGCCTTACACAGTCATAGTTTTATTTTACTTTAATCCATGTAATCTTTGGATGATTTAGACAACAAAATATACTACAATCAGTGTTATTTATTAACCTTCTTTTAAAGTTTTGTGTTCTACAACTGACGAATTCAATAATGAGTGTGCAGTCAGGAGGAACTGCAGTTACAATGGTGACAGAAAGTTTACAAACTCTTTAGGACAGCGGTTCTCAAACCTGTCCTGGAGGAAAACCTGCCCTGCTGGTTTTTGTTACAACCGAACTCTTCGTTATGTAATTTGCCAAAAATTGTCATTGAGGCTTCAATTAAGCAATTGGGAGTTTGGGACAGGTTTGAGAACCCCTGCTTTAGGACATTCTATATTTCTACATAATTCTAACATAAAATTTGATAAGATCAAAGTGCTTATAATAGTTAAAGAGTACTTGATAAAATACAAAACAAATTTTTAACCAATTCATTGAGCTAAATGACCTAATATTTAACCTCTATGTTGGGAATAGTATGAATCTCTAGATTAACCTTAATTAAGGGGGTAATTTGAATCAAGTGTTTCAATAAATGGGATGGCAATTAGGTATGAGTTTGGTGGCCCTAAAGGAAAATACATTTTGTTTATCACCATCAAACTCCGGTCTTCACCACACAGGTTTCTGGAAGTATGTTTTCCTCAAGAACCTCAGACAAGAAGTTGTGGATGCCCATTGGTCTGGAATGGTATAAAAACCTTGATTCCATCAACCCACTGTAAGGCAGATGGTGTTAAAATGCATGAGCTTTAGCTAATTTCAGTTTTCTCGGGTCAACCATCAGGAAACCGCTGAACAAGAATGGTATTCGTGGAAAGATAACCAGGAGGAAACCTCGTCTCTCCAAGACGAACCTTGCAGTCAAGTTTCTCAAGTTTGGCAAAGACTGCCTGGATGATCCAGAAGGCTATTGAACGAAGGCTCAGTTAGATGAGTCGAAAGTGGAACTTTTTGTCTTAAATGTTTGACAAAAACCAAACACCACACGCTACCATAAGAACCTCATTGTAACCATGAAGAATGGTGGTGGGGGTTTGCCTTAGGACCCAGACAGATTGTACCCGCAAATTCTTCAGCAGGCATCCGTCTGTGAGGTGCTGCTGGGGGTGGTGCTGGTGGTGGTGGTGGGGGTGGTTGTAGTAGTAGTAGTATGGTGGTTCCACTGGGTTAATTGCTCATCTGACGGAATGTGGTTACTGCAATAAACATGGTTTGGTGGGCAATTATATGTTGTAGCAAAAGGTTATACGACAATAAACATGGTTTGATGTACAAATTATATGATGGGATCTGATGGAATGTTGTTATGGTTTGGAAGGTACTCTGTTGCTGGAACTGCAATAAAACCTCAGTTGTTCACCAATTCCAACAAATGGGAATTGGGTGAAGGCAGAACTACCTAGGGACAAGGAGGTAACCACAATGGTTTCCCTGAGAACCAACCGTTTCAGGAGGGTAAAAGCTTTGACCAATAGGGCGCAGTAAAACATTGTGATGATGCTGTGGCCACCTCCCATTAGAGGAAGGGCGGGTATGTTTGAATGTGTTCGTTGGGTTGTTCCGCGGACACCACGGCTTTTGTTGTGTTTACGTAATAAAAGTCTTAATTTCCTGAAGAACCAATTCTCCGTCTCCTAACTACAGTTTTTACGGAAAAGATTAAAAACAATCACTGTCTGTCGAATTGGGAATCACGACAGTAGTAGAAGTACTTTATTTATCCCCCATGGGGGAAATTGCGAGAGGTGGGTCATGCAGTAGAAGGTTGGTCATGCAGCAAGACAAAGATTTTAAACGCAAAGAAAATCTACCCCAAAATGGTTGTAGATGCTGCTTTTAACTGGTTTCTATTTGTTATTTCAGGTTTAAGGATAAAAATTTGAAGCATTTCCAAATAAAACACATCACATGTCACAAAGAAAGCTCTCTGCCAGTATGTTAATAAAATGTGTCTGTTGGTGTGAAGCCTTTCTGAGTCGGCTAGTTGACGTGAGTCCACATCGCGTATATCCTCTGGAAAAGGAACAACTGCTCCCCAGTTACTTTGAGCTGGAGAGCAGCGGCCTGAGGGAGGAGATCCGGTACCACTACCGCTTCAGAGGCAAGCCCCGCTCCGAGTCCTTCCCCTACAGGCTGGCTGACGGGCAGTGGCACAAGATCGCCCTCACCATCAGCGCTTCCCATCTGCTGCTGCACGTCGACTGCAACAGGTAGTGCAGATGTTCAGTCAAAAATCAGGTTGTTTACCTGTGTAAGTACAACAAGTCTGCGTAGGAGTAATGGGAAAGAAAGGCTTTGTCACAGCTTGTCATGTAATGGGCATTCACACTGCCAGCCTGGCGCTGTCAGAGCCGGGGCCTCGGGATTTTTCTCACCTGAACTGTCAAATGCGAGCTGTTAGATTGACGACTTCCTGGTTCATCAGGTTTGCAAAAAGTGCTTAGCAGTATCTAATGTGTCACTGAAAACTGAGAAATCCCATGATGATACTTGAGCTAAAGTCATTGTCATTGGTTTCATTGTCAGAAAAATGGTGGAAACTGGGTTTGGGGTAGTCAACTACTTTGATCTTGATTTAGTGTTATGTCATAATAGACTAACAGACAATAATCTTCACAGTCAGTTATCTTTTTATGGCTTGGTCCAAGACTAGACACAACCCTTCTTACTGACGCTGGCTACCATGACGGGGTCAGGCTCCAGAATCTGTTGTTTGGGTTAATGCAGAGAAATGAACCTATGTGGGAATGGTAGCTGCCCTTGTGTTGTGGATAGTGTGTATAGCGCAGACATTTTTTAAATAATCATAAACGCTACCTTTTTATGAGAGTCTTTGTGTCAAACTGAACCTAAGACAGGTTGTAATTTATAA
Organism: Hiodon alosoides; assembly: GCA_025775065.1. NCBI lineage: Eukaryota > Metazoa > Chordata > Actinopteri > Hiodontiformes > Hiodontidae > Hiodon > Hiodon alosoides. Next base: position 4,576 of record JAOYSI010071859.1, read on the forward strand.
CCAAAATAAAATAGTTAAACCATTAAACAACCTGGTTTATGAGCTGCTCCTAGGCACAGCATATAATGAACCTCACGACAACATTCTCATTTGACTTTTCTTCTGTTTTCTCAGAGAAACACTGCAGACAAAGCAAAATCGGGTAAATGAATACTGCTGTACTACTATCTTATCTGATAAGTTAAAATGAAATATAAGCCTTGATTCATTTAAAGGGCCACTCCTCCAAATTTTAGTGTTATGATTATTATGAAAAATGATTAGTCTAAAATCTCTACATCTGGTTATGAAGAATAATCAATGTAGTCAATACCAACCTTTTGCCTTTGAGGGAGTTCTAGTTAAATCAGAATATGCCTCCCTGGAGTGCATTTAAAAGATGGAGTAGCTCTGTTATACTGAACATTTGCTGAAGTCTGTAGATTATTTTTATTTATTTTATTTTCATGGGGCGTGGAACAGAGTGGAAATGTATCTTTGGGACAGACTACACTCAATCTGAAACCACAAAATTATCTCCATGGACATGTGTATCGATATTGTGTCAAATGTACCTCAATTGTGGAGCACTTGGTCTGCTCAGGGACGTGAAGGAAGGCAACTTGTTTTAAAGGTAAGAGAACGCAACATGCTTTTAAGGTGGAGTGTCCACTTTTTCTCACTGGGCTTGAAGCTGGAGCATCGAGTTGCCAGATGCTGGTTGCTTTTGATTTCCCTATTGAATTAAATGCAAGGTCCATGGTTTTTTAGAGGCACATGAACTGCCCCCTTCATTTAATAAATATTTGCATGCTAAAAATCACAGTAATTTCTCCCAGCTTCCTGCTGTGACCTGATCCCCACCCTCACCCCCCGGTTAATCGATGTCTTTTTTCAGTCTTTTTTGATCCATGTTTTCAGTGGAGGTTAAATGGATGTAAGCAGTAATTGTTCATGTTTTAATTGCAGATGAAGAAGCAAATACGAAGCTAGGACGCTCTTGGGTCTTTTTTTCTTTCAAGTCATTGAGAGAACTCAGATGTATGAGCTAGGGTGGATTACGCAAAAGCCAGATGCTGGCTGAATTTTTCACTCTGTCGGGCCATTAATACAGAAAAACGACCACGGTAATGAGGAAATATTAGACATTCACTTCTAAAATCCTCAGGGTCCAGAACTGTTAGGTCACAGTGTAAAACCCAGACTGAACTATAATTCAGTGGTTCTCAAAATGCGTTCCTTGAAGGGCTATAAGGAGTATATTGAAGTGGGCTGCCAAGTAATTTGAGTTCATTAAAAAAAATTTTTTCATAAAAAACATTATGTATAAATGTCATACTACATTCATTTATCTACCCTGTAAGTAGGATATATATACACATTTGTTTTATTGTGGGGAGGGTTCCTAAAGATCTAAAAATATAGTGAAAACTGCATATTTTTTTGTAGCAAATTGGCACTACGTGAACAGTGTACCTCATTTATTCACAGGTGTGATTTCTTAGAGCGTTTTTAAATTAATTTAATTTAAGGAGGTCAGGTGGTGTGTGTTTGTGTGTGTTTGTGTGTGTGTGTATGTTGTGCTTCGTAACTCTGGCAGTTACACTAATTTGCAGATTATTCTTTTGTAGAATGTATTTCAGGACTGCAGTGGGGAGTGTGACGGTAGACATTGCTGGCTATAGCACCCTTCCACAGCCATCCAGGCAGAGCAAAGTAGTTAGTGGGGCAGGGCTGACAAGCTTCTCCATCGACAGTGAGGGTAGAGGAATATTTGGAGCCTGGTTGATTTAACCTTTTTCTTTCTATTTTGAAACAGTGTTGCAATTCTATGACAGTTAATTAAGGTATTCACTTACTTTATTTACCTTGTACCCTACTCTGATTAGGTTGGTGGTGAATCCGTATGGTGGGGGAGGCCATGTGGGCGGTCCGGGATAATCTTCTCTACTTTTTTTTCAATTCAGTCCACCACCCAGGACCACAGACTCCAATTCATGGCTTCGTCACACTAAAGCTCATACCAGCAAGGGACCACTGGGGTTGTCGCAACAGTTACATTATTCAGCGTTTGCACAGGAAGCTAGGAAGGTGGCAACCGTTCCTTTGCGTGACTTTATTGACAGGTGGTGCAACATCACACAGAGAACCCCACTGCTAGAGGGCCCCAACAGGCTTGCCGAGCAGCTGATGTCCTCGCGCTGTGGCAACTGAGCGATTGCATCCAAACACTGAGAAATGGGAACAGTCGAAAGTCAATGTAGGTCAGGACAGCTGTTACTGGCACCATGGGGGAGAGACCTTTGCCGGAATCTCTGACCAATTCCCTGCAGGGAGGAAAGAGGGTTGGGTGTGCTCCTTTCCAGGGTAATTAATCACACCATGGTGATTGATAAGGAGAGGATTACATTATACAGGAGTGTGTGTTGTACATCTAACAAATGTTCTTTGTTTTGAATAACAAATGTAATTGGCCAGTGTGAATATCTCCGGTCAGGAGATTAACTAGCGACTGCAGGGTCGGGAGGAAAGGGAGCTTGGTGGATTATTATGACTTAGGGAATCACTTAATGAAACGGCATCATTTTAACTCATTTTTCTTCGTGAATTACTTGGCTGTCTCTTGACGATTATGTTTTTTCATCATTTGGTGGGCCATCATTTGGAAGATTTTTGTTGGTTTTATGCATCTGCTATTGGCTACCTTCAAAGCACCACAAAAGCTGCTTTTGTTGCTAATCAGACATTTGGATTTGCTCCTGATTAACCTTAAGGCAATAGTCTAGCACACTCTAGACATATTAAATACATTATTTATTCCCACATGGCATCCCTCAGATCAATGGAAGGACTTGCAAGAGAACAAAAATAAGGAGGTCCTACAATTACAATCTGTCTGCTGATAATTTCCCTTCTCTGTCATGGAAACTTATATAGAAGAGCTTAAAGTTGCAATTAATTAACCATAAAGCCCTTTTCCACCATTGCTTCCCTTATGCAAACTGGGTGCTGTCTTTAAACAATGTACCCCTCTGTAATTTACGGCAGGTTAGAGGATTTACCTGTTGAGTCAGGAAACCCATTACTACCATGTGGCATTACTGTGATAATATACTTATATGCTCCTTAGTGCCGTTCTTTAAAATGCTCCTTAGTGCCATTGTTTAAACTAAATTAAAACGATATATATATTTTTATATACTGTACATACCAAAATACCCTCATAATTGCGTTCTTTATTATGGGTATTGATGATTTCTAATAATTAAAAATAAAATTGAAACTCAATTATAAAGCTGAAAAATTCACAAATCTTAAACACTCAGCAGTTAAGCGCAGTTTGTCATGTCATCTGATCAAGCCATGTTTTTAAACTGTGGAAAAATATGCAGACCAACCTAATGAATTTGAAAAGGAAAAAATGTTTTTTTGTTTTCTTAAGTACCATTGTCTAAAACAAATTATCCTCGCTAATTTTGTTGCTTTGTTCACACCTCAAGTTGCCTTTTAAAAACGGTAGCTCATTGATATTTACGGGCTGCACTTTCAACATTGGTGCTGTCAAAGCAGGTATTTTACTGCTGGTGTAACAGAGACTGTCATTTAAGGTAAATGGGCATCTGTATTGTAAATGATTCATAATATTACAACTGCAAAAGCCAATAAACTAGTTGTTGATTTTTTTACTCAGAAGTCTACACATTGAAAAAAAAAAGATTTTACATTACCACAATCTATACCCAGAATTCTAGATACATGTATAGGGTATCTGATTCCTACAAAGGTGTATGGCCTTGTTATGCTCTGAGAAATATTTTTTCTGCTTTAAATGCGACAGACTCAACAGGAAACGTGGGTTGAAATAAGTAAAGCTTTGTTAATTGGGTTTTTAAAGTGATCTAGTCCTGGAGTCATACATATAGGCGTTAATGCCTATTCAATTAATGAAGTCATTGTAAGTAAATGCATAAAACGTCTGAAATCCAGATGGTTGAAATGATTAGTTTAATATGTTGTCAGAATTCCTTATTCCAAAAACTAAAGGAAGTCAGGGGAAAACTGCTGCGGCCACACTTAAGCTGTTCTGAGTTGAAGCAAGAATGATGGACAGTGTAGGCCCACGTTATAGAATGGCCTCCCCAATCAGACCCTTATCACAGACAGACAGGGGTTCAAATCTGAAGCTTAGGCCATTCTTCAGACTGAGTTATTAACGATCTGCAGAATGAATAGAACCCAGAGATATCCAGATGGTTTGTATGTAGAAACTCCTATGTAGAATTTACACGGATAACTACTTCCTTTCCGTCTAAGAATGGGAAAAGGCTTGTGTTATTATTCGTAAGATCTTGCTTTTTTTTATATATCACAGGTGAGTAAGATATTTTCCTTAACCTCTTTTTCTTCTTCTTTGTACTATGTCCCTCATGTATTTACTATAATTGAAATACTCAGGGTTTGTTCAGAAATTGAGATTTTGTTCCATACTTCTATTAATTTAATTTTATAAAAAAATCTGCAGGGAAAAGTTGGTGGGAAGCTCAGAATAAGTGACATTTTTAAATGGGCTTCAGGAAGTAAGGGGATAATAAAACTGCCCTCGTTCATCCTGCAGAAAAATTACGTATCCTGTGGACCTATTAGTTTTGCCTTTTACAATGAAATGCGGAGTGCAGAAACACCCTCAAATGCTTGGGAACAGGAACAAATGCAGATTAAACCGTTCTAAATTTGAATCAACCATTATTTTTTCGGTTTCTCTCAGCTTGTTGCTACGACTTTTAGCACCACGCATCTCTTTTCCACCCAGCAGGCTTTACAGCTAACACGAGAGGTTCATCGCAGATGGGAGGAGAGGCACGCCCCTCTTGGTGGTGCTGCAAGCCTGCAGGCACTCTTGGAAGCTAGTTAGCGACAGGCTGAGAGAAACCCTGCCGATTTCACCACGCCACAACCAGCCGTGCTCTGTCGATTGTGTGCTGCCGCTGTGCTCTCCCAGTCACAATTGGCTAATAACTTGAGCAGGATGTCCAGCTCATAGGGCTCAGTTAGTGCTTGGGAAAGTGCTTTTACCGACTGAGCCACTGGGGTTGTTTTTGGATGTTGCTCACACTCGGTTAGCATGCTGGTCTCAAGTATCTTGCATCTGAACAGTTTAATAGAAAGGCTAAAGAAACTGAGAGTCGGTGGAGCCGCCGCTTAACTTGAAATATAGCATGGTAGTTTAGGGGGTCAAACATGGCAGGTAACACATACAAGTGTGCGGAAATCTGGCAAGTGAACAAACTCTTCAGGTCCCAGAACACATCAGTATATTTCTTATCATTTGCTTACTCCAAATATCCACTGGTGTTGGAAAGAACTCAATGACATACGTGGCCCTTTCATTTGAAACAGCTCTTTGGGATTATCTCTGCGATAACCCTGGGCATAACTGAGACCATAAACACTGATTTTGATAATAGGCTTTTAGAATTATTGAACCTTTTATGCCCAATTTATATAATTCATGCTCTTGAATATATCAGCAATCGCAGACTGAGGAAATCCAGACAGTACTAATGAAACTCATTGTTCTGGTCATTAAAGACCTTCCATGGTCACCTGGCTGAGAAAGTGAGAAAGGTGACTCGGCGGGGAGAACTTTTTATTTGGTGAGGGGCCAAACTGTGGACCCTCCTCATTTTTAAATGTGGCTGAAGCGTGACATGACTCACCACAGGCAGAGATGTATAGCATTGGTGCTGTGGGAGGGCAGCACTCCAGAAGATTTAACAGCCCTTTCCCCTCCATTCCCTTTTAGGAGACAAAGACAGTGATTCACTCACAGAAATGAATGGGTAATTGTATAGGGTAATTAAGAGCCCAGAGAAAAGGAAGGACCTTGATCTTTCTGTGGGCCATAAGTATCGAGAGGAGGAGCTCAAGACTTTCTGGAACCTGACAACGGAAACACAAAAGCCTCTCTTATTCGGACGAGGTGCATATTGTTCAAGCCGTTGAATTGGCAATTTAAAAAGTTATGGCTAAAAAAAGGTTTTTAAACTTCTCTCATGTTTCGAAATAAAATAATTGTTATGATGCTTTTAGTTAATTAAAGGGATGTTTTTGAATAGAGGAAAGTCATATTTAAGATGAGAGAGCATTCAGGACTAGTGCTGTTATGGCTTAGGGGTAGAGTATGGTATGGCACAACCTTGTTACATTTATTATTTAAATTCACTCAAAGGTGATTCGATTAATCAGAGTAGGTTTCGGGGTTTATATTAACAACTTTTGCTTATTATTAGAATAATTCCAAAACCTGTGTACTAACAGCTTAAATCTGTTCATGTGAGAATTGGGAGAGTGGAAAGTTATCACCTGCACCACTTAAAATTAGGGCCAACTGTAGAGGACAGTCTACTCAGGGCCGCTTCAGGAGAACCTGAGTGAAGGTAACGCAGTTGTATGGGTGGAAGATTATGTAGTAGGTGAGTATTTGCAAAGTTTTTTTGGATTAAAAGTACTATAAGAGTGGCAAATTACCTACCTGCTGTGTCTGCTCTCCATGAGCGTTCGGAGTGGAAATCTTACAATATACACAAACAGAGCTGTAGACAACAACTTATTTACTAATAGAATGTGTTTAAAATATATATAAATGTCTCTTACTATTTGTACAATAATGTGCAAATAAAAAAAAAATACAGTTCATATAATTCATTCAGATAGAGCGGGTCCTGACCTCCCTGGGGCCCTAAGCAAAATTCTGCTAAGGGGCCCTCCTACCTGACCCGTGATCCATGTAATCCATTTGCAAGGGGGGGCTTGCGTAATTTGCGGGGCCCTACGTAACTTGCATAGTGAGCATAAAGGGCCGCCCCGGATCTGCATGCATGGGCCATGTGTCTAGACAGTAATGATCCGATACAGTGAGTTAGGTCTTAGGGTAGAATTCTTTTCAACCAACTGGTACAGACCTATGAATAGGTATTAGCATGCGAATGATGTTGACAGTGAGGCTAATGTGAACTTGGGAGTCTTATCTTGGACAACAGGCATGTTTGGCATCCTACACATTACATTGCTTTAATAGCCAGAGCTGGAGTCACACAGACCCCCAGTTTCACTGCTTCCTAAGCATTTCCTTCAGCTCCAAACTCCCAGCCGTCTCCTATTCTTCTCCAGTCACAGCTGATACCGCTGAACCCAATGCCTGTGCGGTCGGTTTTATTTTTCTTTGGGAAGCTTCCCTAAACAGTGGTTGTTAAAATAACTCATTTTAAGGTAGTGTTTATCTGGTGAATTCCACATTTGTCGCATAACCTGACGAGAAGCATATAATGTAATCCTGTTACTCACCTTGAGATGTCTTGCAGTATTGGAAATCATTAATGCTATGCAATGCCATTTTTAGTCACGTTTATTTTTCAAACAAATTTTATTTTCGTTATAGAAACAAAGTGAAGCACCACCCGCTGGAATCCGTTGATTTTCATTTAAATGTATTTTTTGTTGCCAGAATGATGCGCTTCATTGTCTCAGCCCTAAATTGGAATGCACGGGTGTCACCGCTAGCTTAATCACGGGTTAAGTTGGCATCTTATTTTCCAGTCTCCTAATTCTGAATCAGCATAGATGAGATGTTGCGGTGAGGATAGTAATTTTAAAGGCAAGTATCTCCGAGGCTTGGTATACAACACTTTTCCAATCACTGCCTGAACCCGTCTCTCAACTGGACCTCTGCTATTCTCCATCATCAAGACAAAATGGCACTGCACTGATGGAGTCATGGCTATGAATGGGCAGGGCAGAGTGCCCATGTGCATAACGTTATTGCCGCCTCAGTCTCTCGCTGTGGATAGAAGCTTTTGACCGTTTACATAAATTCATGAACAAAGAAATGGGTCTCTCTCTCTCTCTCCGTTTTCTCTAATTCTCGCATCTCGTCACTATCTCAGAATGCGAAGTCAAAGTTCATGAGCGAACGTACTGCTACTTCTTCGTACTGCTTGGACCTGCTCTGCTTTGAATCTGACGGCCATGTAGCAGCTCTAAGGCTACCAGAAAAAATGTGTTTTTTCTGTGGTATCAGTACTCTCTCAGCATTCTCTGGAGTATGGCTGTTGCGCTTGAGGAGAGCAGAGTGGTTCTGGATATATCGTTACCAGGCAGGAGTAGAGAAAATGATCATGTTTACACCTTTCCTCCCTGGATTGGATTTTATCAGCGTGTGAAGTTGTAAGAAGATTGTTCCTCTCAGGCTTCGGCTGCTACTTACCCCGTGCCACCTAGTGAGAGGGTCTGGCTGGTCACGGGCCCGATTTATGATTGTGTTATGGACCCCATGGAAACTGAGCTGACCCTGGGCATTCGAGTGTGTCTGTGTTAGCACAGCTGCTAATGGCTGCTAAGACAGTGATGCCATGCTGATGCCTCTGCTCATTTTCAGTAAAGCTTTCTCAATTCGGATCATGGCAAATTCTAATGATTTAATTCTAATTATATAACCCTTTCATTCAGATGTTTATTAAAATCTAACCCACTGACAAATGCCATGGCGACTGAATCTGGGCATCTCTGAATGCGTTTCAGCCATGCATTTTATCATCAGTCCTGCAACAATGCACAAATCAAATTATAACAGAGTGGCTGTGTTGCTAGTTTACCTTTTCCATTAGGAAATGCAGAATTGTTATTGCCAATAAATATGCATTAGGTATTTGTTAATTACGTGCTAATAATATTTTCTGAAAACATACTTACCTTTGTGATTACAGCATCTCACATTCCAGATTCTGTTTTTCTCTTATGGAGAGCGTTATACAGAAACTCTCAATTAATTGCGACTTAAAAAGATAATACATTACATTCAGTCAGTGCCTGAAGAGATGGATATTGGCAAGAAAAGTAAAAATGTTTGCAAAACAGAACCAGAAGGATGGCTTTTGAGTTTTTTAAAGACAGCAAAATACTTCACAGAAAGTGAAAGCTAATGTGTTGCCTTCGTCTTCAAGGCATTGGTGTCAGGGATTGCACCACAGAATTGCAGCCTTCACTTCTATAGCTTAATCTGTAGTGATTAGACACTCAAACATTTTAATAAAGTGCAAGCACAGGGATGCAGAGATAGGGTGGTCAGAGAATGATTTATTAACAACCGGTCGGGTGCATGACCGCAGGTAAAAGCATAGAGTCCCTGTACAAATGTATTGGAGGTCCCCGAGTTTGACCTTGGAGCGAAATAAGGACACCCCTCCTTTGAAGAGAGCACACACACACCCTTCATCTTGTGATGCCAGGGTTGGGTGCTTTACTTTTAATATGTCCATCAATCATCCTTTATTATGCGCAGGGTTTTGATCACGCTACGCTTATTACCTGTAGCTCTGCATTAGCGGTCCCTTTCATCCTTTCAGAAAGATTTAAGATCATTGTCCATTGGTGATATGACTTATACAGAATCGTTGCGATGCATGACAGTTTTCCGATTTTATTATTGTATATATATATTTTTATTACCAAGAGGATTTTTGACTGTCTTATCTGGAAATAATCGATCATTTGTGAAAGGAAGATGCTACTCGTGCTGCCGGATCTTGTCCCTGATGTTTCTCAATGGAAAAGAGCATTCGTGGAGCCTCTTGGCCCTGATGGGGCAGTCTGTGGGCAAGTGGCCAATCGATCTGACAGGAGGGCTCTCCAGCCTGGAGAGACGAGCCTCCTGCGGTGGAGAGCAGGCTGACAGGTTGGAAGGACTGGTTATTACAGCCTCCGTTTATCAGTCCGACCTCCTGTCAGATGCTGTCGCCTGCCCCCCGTCAATGGTTACCCAAAGCTGGAGAAGAATCCGATATGTTCCATTTCCAGGTTGAATTAAGTGAAATTGTTGTCGCAATGGAGAAATAATGGCATGTCTTGGCCTTCGCTTCTGTCGCAATCCTTTCCGACTTCAAAGTCTGCTGTTCGATGGCTGTCCTCTCCATTTTAGATAGGTTATTTTATCATCCAGGGAGATACTATGCATGGTCATGATTCCGATATGCTTTGTACTGCTGGTTTGTATTGTTCAGATCATAACGTTCACCAAAATAGTTTTACTCAAATGTTTTTTTTTAAAAGAACTAGAAACCAACCAAGACAAATAGTCACAAAGGGCGCAATTCGAAGGTCTGAAGAAATCAAATTTGAATTCCGGTTTTAATTCTGGGTGTCTTAGGTGTGTAATCTAATCCTGCAAGCACCTTTAGATCTTACATTATGTTCTAATTGCATATCCAACTCCAAACACCTTTGTCGAAGTTATCACAAAACCCTTTCTCTACGATCTAGTTGACCATGATTGGTGGAAGTATAAGGCAGGATTTGGCCGCTTCGCATGCTCAATAATGCTATACACACAATACACAAGTGGTCTGAAGGTTGTATTTAATTACATTTACTTGCTATTGTTTTTCTATAATGGCAAAAATTGCCTAAACTTGCCTCTATCCTTTGCATTTTTGTTGGATACCTAATTCAGTTGGATAAATAGAAAAACAGTCAATGCTTATGCCACTCTGGAGCACTAATTGTTACACAGATATATTCATGAAATTGTTTCGGCACATGAAAACATGGCAAGTATTGGTAGTTTAATTTGCATTGCGTGTTTGTTTCATTCTGTTATTACATTTTTTTTATTAAGGATGAAGGCATTGTGTCCTCCCTGTTGTAATCTAAGCATAGAGCTTACACAAATATACTAATATTAATATTCATCTGCAAGTGATGCGCTTGTCCAAGTGACTTCTAAAAGACTAAATTATAATAACAAGCGTTAACAACTAAAAGTTTAGGTTTACTTTATTTCAAACACAATATATAATTATATTGGGAGATTAGGTACCTGGTGTTAGATTGTATATTTTTTAACTTAATTTTAAGTAAAGTTAGTGCCAGCACTGTTCACTGCTAAACAAAACATAACATGGTATGACGGTCTTCTTACTGATTGTCTTTTAAGTTAATATCCTTTGTTTCGGAAGTAAAAAGAAAAAAAACTGATGTTGCCATATAAATAATTTTGTGAAACCAGCCACGGTCGAACATAGCTTTAATATCTCGTAGCAGCTTGTTGCCACCCGGGGCCTGCAGTAAGTGGAAGTGACCCAAGCTCCATTACTAGAAGTGAAAGAATATAATTGCTGAATGCTTTGCTGCCTATGGAGATACAACCAAAATAAATTTGTTCCCTCGCTTTCACCTCAGGGTATGGTCTAAGATGTAGATTTGCTTTAACACCTAATGGGGACATCACGCAATATCCCAGCCTTTGTCTTTGTAAGCATTGCAGAGCTCTCTTCTAGATTTCTCCTTTTGGATCCGACAGTACATTCAGATCCATACAGATACGTCTGCTACGATATACTGAATGTATCAAATTACAAACAAAAAGTTAACCTAGAAACCTAGATAGCTAGTTTTTTGTTTTTGACATTTTACAGTATTAACCCTAATACATGTATTTGTTTAAGAGATAAGGGAAGTGTCATGCATGGAAGAGACAGTTGAGGGCTAGGTTTGTGGTTTGATGTTTTTTTAATATGTTCTGCTTGCAACTGGACATATGATCCTCTGGAATACAGGGGCTTGCTTTTCCTTGAAGGCCCCAGGAACCTCCATAGGAATAACTCCCAGCTTACCCATCCTTCCTACACTGGCAACACTGTCGATGCCAGTGCAATTCTTTGCAAGGTTTTTCAAATAAAATTTTTATCAGTTTGCCGAAGACCCGCTGTGTAGCACGGCTGATTGCATTCCCACGGAGCTTTATAAGCGGAAATTTAACTCTACCATGAACAAACGCATCAAAGCGACTAATTGATAAACTTCCGGTTTCTTTTCTGAGTTACAAAAGTCTTTGGCAGCCCCAAGAAGATGGTGAATTCGTCAGAAAGTTTATTTTTCCATTTTTCCGCAGGCATGTGCACTGAGAACCTGGAAAGACCAAATACCCTACTGCACAGACAATCGCGATCAACGGTGTCCGCAAAATATGAATATATGATATGTCCTGTGGTATCCGTGAACGTGCCTTTCGTCTGTCCTATAAGAGAGAAACAAAGATGAGTTAGTCCGATTCTGACTAGCCTGTGTATGTTTTACGTCGATATTTAATCACCGCCACCACCATAATCAAATAGAGGACCAGTCTACATGGACAGGGGCAGCTGAATTTCTGGGACCAAATTAGACAAGGAACGAAAGGCAATGTCATTAGTGTGCCCAAATGGAATAACAAGTTTAAATGGTTTTCAGGTTTCCAAGAAATTACAAGGTTCGCTTGATTTATTGGACTGATATGCCTTTTCAACGTGGTTTGTTCTACAAGAGAGAATTGAGACGGACTGATGGAATTATGACATCTTGCTCTGTCTGCTGCTTAGGGAATTCGTTTACATTTAAACTGACGCAACGCAATAGCCTTTTATTTTATTTTTTATTTTTGTGTTAAAATAAAGATTTTTCTGATTCTGATAATTTTCCTGCTTCTAAGTCCCCTATATTATCAATATGGATATTAAGGCCAGTAAACAAGTGAAGAACTTCCAGCACTTTGTACGTCGCTCTGGACAAGAGAGTCTGCTAAATGGCAAAATGTTAAATGTAAGTACTGCGCAGGGACCCATTATATTTCAGGCTACTGCGGTGACCCCAAAACGAACCATCTGTATTTTGTTCTCAATTTTTGCCTTAAGCCATGCATGATGCACTCTTGCATGATTCATCTTGGTATCTCAGTCTTTCTCTCATTCTCCTCCCTTTCGCCTCTCATACTCAGCCCCGTTTAATGTGCAGTCATTTCCTGAGCCTGGCGTCTGCTATCGTGGATCTGCAGGCGCTGCTGGCCAAAATTAGTGCTGGAGTTTAACCACGTATGAACCTCTGTCATATGCGTAATGACATTGTTACAGTCTGTGTGGTGTGGTTAGCAGAATGTTTTCATACATTGTAATGTAAATGAGACACATCTTTGTCGCAGTATTAGTCTCCATATTGTAATTGCTAAATGCCCTAATCCTTGGCAACTTTTTATTCCCCAGCTGTAGATTGAGCACAGTGCAGTTGTACAAAGAAGTGCATATAGTTAATATAAAAATAAATAAGTCTGTAGCAAGGCAGTAGTCACATGGGACACGCACAGACACGGACATATGTACGTATGCAATCACCACAGAGAGTTGAGCCTCTTCATTGAACAAGACCTCTAGTTCTCTCCACAGGACTGCGGCTGTTACCTGCTGTTCTTTAATAAACGTACAAGCTCAAACAAGCCACACAACCCCACCAGTTAAATCATAAATACGGCATTTATCTTAACTAAAACATATATATGATATTCATACGAACAAACCAACGGAATCCACCAACAAAATATAAAGAAACTAAAAGAATGGGAGAAAACTGAAAGAAAATTAAAACCCCAAGGAAGTAATTCCTTGTCAACCAACTTCCCTGTTCCCATCTCTCTTTGCTCTTTTAATGGCCCATATTCCCATCGCACGTGACTGGGTACAAACTCATGGGAGCAAAGCAGACAACCTTGTTGCCAAATTGGAAAGAACTGAAATATATGTGGCTAAGGAAAAGTTAAGGATATCATTTAATTTAGCAGGTATCTTAGGTCATCAAGCACATTGAGTGGATATAATACCACACACTGGGTCCAGGTGAAGGCCAGCAGTGGCTTTGTGTAGCTACGAGACACGGCCACACCATTGAG
>JAOYSI010071859.1:18401-34050 GCA_025775065.1 Hiodon alosoides
TATAATACCACACACTGGGTCCAGGTGAAGGCCAGCAGTGGCTTTGTGTAGCTACGAGACACGGCCACACCATTGAGTGTACATCATCTAAGCCTCAGTGGCTTTGTGTAGCTACGAGACACGGCCACACCATTGAGTGTACATCATCTAAGCCTCAGTGGCTTTGTGTAGCTACGAGACACGGCCACACCATTGAGAGTACATCATCTAAGCCTCAGGGGCTTTGTGTAGCTACGAGACACGGCCACACCATTGAGAGTACATCATCTAAGCCTCAGGGGCTTGGATTCAGGTGGGTGTTTAAGCGATATAGCATGAGACCAGCTTTCGCGTTTTATGTTGAAAGCTGTCAGCCCATGCTCAACTCTGATGCGTATTTTATTATCCCTGGCCTAGATTGGATTAGTGTAAGTTGGGGCTGGGCGCTTGAAGGGAATGACATAGGAATTGTCGCTTACAGGCCTTCATTTAAGGAGTGGGATTGTGTCCAGGCCTCGACAGACGTTGCCACCTTCGTATGGTTTTATTTTTCATTTCTCGGCTTGAAGAAGAGAGCGGTGGACCGAACTGGTCATTCATAGTGGCAAATATAGAATTCTGTCCCGACTTGTGTTTGCCTGAGGGCAAACCGTGAGCGCTCATGATCGAGTCAGTTTAGAAACTGTCATTCTAAAATGCGTACGCCAGGAAGAGTTTGCTTCCGCACTGCACTTGTGTTTCATTGCCTCAGAACTATAGCAGGAATCTGTTGGCTGCCTGCTTGAGAAGCACCTAAAACAGCAAATTCGTGTTTATGTTATGCCAGGATTAATTTGACCATTGTTAGCCGTTTACGTTGCAGCAAGAAGTTTAAGTGCAGTCACATTTATTGTGTCACTTTAACACTTAAAATAATTGCTCGATGAACAGTTACCACTTTCAGTTGCTTGGCAACACAGGCTTACGAACCACACACAAAGATGCCTGGACAAGTGGTGAGGGAAGGGATGGGAAGCTATATCATCCTGTCAAGCTCTTCGGGATGAGTGGGAGCCGTTCAGCAACAGGACATTACTTGTGTGGCGAGGAGAATAATGTACTTAAGGTGTAGGATGGAAGTCACACAGGAGCACGGAGGCTCAGACACACTAAAAGGGGTTTTGTGTACCACACAGGATAATTACTTCTTTTCTTTTTTTTTGTCTATGGCAGTTCATACAACTCACACAAAAGATAAATAAAAATAAGGAAACCCTGCTACACTAAGAACCAGGTTTGAATTTACCAATCATTTCAACTAACAATATTAAAAGATATTGGATTTGCGAGTAGAAAATGCTAGATGAGCTAAATGCAAACTCTCATGTCACCCCATTTCCCCATTGTACGCATGTCACTGTTGAATATCTCTTACTCCTGATATGCTTTCTTTGCACCTTACATTCTATCTGATAGTAGAGGAATAAAATGTGATTTCATTAATTGGGTCTTAGGAGGTTTAATGCTACACTTTTAAATGCATTTTAACAATTTCCTTATTTGCCTTCATGCAAGAGCAAAGGGTCTTTTTAGAAATAATGCAAACACCACGTTTTATTTGTATAAACCCTTTGCGCTGTAATTTTTTTAATAAATTGAACGCTTTTTAGTTTTTTTTGTTTCCTGAATCAGGCATGTGAACTGGTCACCTCAGAAGTATTCAGGATCTTGCAATATCACCTATTTTATTCTGGTTGCAAAAAACGCTCTGTGTGAGTGTATTTCAGCTGGTCAGAATTGATTGCTTTAAATATTAAAGGCAAAGGAATAATGGTTCCTTGCTGCTCAACCTGTGAGTTTGCAGATTCCAATAATGAAAGCACCAATGTAATTCTTAGCACAGGATTTATTCAGAAATCGCGGGCTAATTATTTCAAAACGCTTTCCTTTGGTCCATAAAATATCAAATATCTTGCGGCTCAATTTTGTTGCAAGGGATGAAGCCTTTATAAAATTTTCCTATATGCTTCTGTTTGGGGTAGTGTTTCTAGGCTCTGTACTCCTCTGTGCTATACCACAACGTTCTGCTTACACCGACTTGTCCGTATTCCCATCCGGCTGAGCTCTCTTCTGTGGAATGGTGGCATGACATGTATATGTATGTGCATCCTGGCTTTTGGCTCCACATTTGACCTTGCATCAAAAAAGGACATGCTTCATGCTGCAGTTAGTGAAATAGGTAGGGCTTGGCAAAATATATTAAGTGCTGGCTATTTTTTTTAACCTGAAGATTCTTTTCTTGATCTCAGAAAATGTTATAATGTCAGGAAACAACCATAAAATGGAATAGTCATGAGAACATTTTAATTTGATATTAGGACTGTGCGGCATGCCTGGGCGTATCAAAACCAAAAACCATTCCAGGCTTTCCTAGTCCAACTCTCTTTCTTAGCCAGCACTGTTGGCACCATTATTGTCTCTGTAATTGTTGGCACCTGAGTGTTGTAATCAGGGGAACCAGACTTCACACTTCGCAACAAGATCTTCAAGCTCACCCTACCCACTTTCCATCAGCTCAGCTCCGGGCTTGTGATTGTGGTTCCAAGCAGTGTGACACAGGCTACCTCCTCAGACGTAAAATCCTCCCAAAGACCTTCAGTTATCCGGTACAATTTCTTTTTTATTTTTAAGGAAGATTTAGCTTCAATACAAAGAGACTAATTTAATTAAGATACAGGAATTATTCTCCTGGTTTTTCCAGAGGAGCAATGGCGGTACTTCTCCTCTCGTTTGTTTTGTTCATTAACATTTTCATTGAGTCACCTGTCTATTATTATAATTATGATCTTAGAAAAAGGACTGAGGTTGGAATAGTGTCAGTTCAATTAATGAGCTCATTCACTGCTTTTAATGGAGTAACCTTTTAGCAACATGAAATCCAAGTCTATAACCAAAGCTTTGAAGTACCAGTGTTATTGCGAGAACAAAGAATCAACACATTATTGTACACATTATTGTACACATTGGTACAAAAAGCCCTGTCAGCTGAAGACGGATTGCTTCATCTGTGTTTCTGTTTTTTTTCCCCTTCTGTCATTTCTGTCAGAACCAATGGTGAAATTGATGGAGAGCTGTCGAAAAACTCAACTGCTCAATGAGTGAACAGATTCTCCTGGAAAACATATGCTGCAAGGTCTGCAGACATTACGTGCTCCTTCCTCCCATTCCCTCTGTCATATATCAGCTGTCAAGGTTCTTAGACTTGCACAAGGTGGGGTTTTCCACAGATCTTTTTTGAGCTAGACTTGAGCGTCAACATTTGTTTTAATTTTGGCTGCAGTACTAGGCAGTTTCGGCTCCCTGCTTGTCAATGTTTTCTCTGTAAATCTTACTATGGGGATGTAAAATCTATTTAGAAATATGCTTTTCTTCTGATAAGTGAGTTGATAATATGTGTTAAAATCCTTGTTTGGGGTTGTCTAATGTTCATTTCTAGGCAAATACTGATTTGGGAAAAAATACATTTAAAAATGTATTTAAAAATACATCGTTCCTTGAGGGATGTCCGGGACCTCCATCAGCACTGGGACAGTCAGGGCCATTCGTCATTGTAGAGAGTGAAAGGAAGAAGATGGCCTTATTTATACTAAAGATTTTCTATTGTATCAGCTCCCCGTGATTTGTGCAATGGGGAGAGTCTGATTAAAGTTATAGATGGCAGCTCTGCAGAAATAGGCCTGTAACAAGTAATTAGGCTCTCCTTAATCTTCCCTTGGCCCTACTGTGTGAAAGATTTGTCCCGTTTTACCCTCCTCTCCCGTCCTTTCCTGTGAACTTTCCCAAGACTCTCCATCCTCTAGAATTATCTCAGTACTTTTTAAATTGGTTTTTACTGACAAGCCATTGAATTGGCATATTCTCAGATTCAGCTGAAAATGAAGTTTAAAGCTTTCGCATGGAACTGTGGAAGCAAGCCAAGCACACATATGCTTCTATTGTTTCCTATCATGGGTCAGGCAGATGAGAAGTTTACTTTCCAAAAAGCTGCTTTGCTACGTTTGCTCACCACTGAATTTAAGCCTGAACTTCCTTCATCCATTGATGATTTTGGTGTGATGCTGTTTGGAGGGCGGCGGTGGGGCAGCAAGTCTTCCCAGTATCTTCAGTAGCAGCTCAAAGAATCAATCAGTACCAAGTTGAAAGCACAGAATCGTCTAGAATTTACACCACTCCAGCCCACGCTTGCTATTGCGCATGGTGATCTTAGGTTTGTGTACGGATGCTCGACTATAGAAACCCATTTCACAAAGCTTCCGACAAACAGTTATTGTGCTAACGTTGCTTGCAGAGGTATTTTGGAACTCGGTAGTGAATATAAGGACAGACCTTTACCCGCTGCAGGTTTCAGCACTCAGCAGCCCTGTTCTGTGAGCTTGAGTGGCCCACCACTTTGTGGATGAGCTGTTGTTGCTCCTAGATGTTTCCACTTCACAATAACAGCACTTACAGTTGACTGGGGCAGCTCTAGCAGGACGGAAATTTGATGAACTGAATTGGAAAGGTGGCCTCCTACGGTGCCACGTTGAAAGTCACTGAGCTTTTCAGTATGGGCCATTCTACTGCCAATGTTTGTCTATGGAGATTGCGTGACTGTAGGCTTGATTTTATAAACCTGTTAACAAAGCGTGTGGCTAGAACAGATAAATCCACTAAGTTGAAGGGGGTGTCCATTTACCTTTTGCTATGTTAATGTTATTTAAAGTTTTAAGTTGTGACTGTATATAGGTTTGTTTGGGGAGCTCAGTATGTAATTAAAGTGTGATAACGTGTGATAATATATTACTTTAGGTTATGTATTATGTGTAAATTAAAATACACTTGACATTAGGCAAACATTACATTCCTCTAATTGCGTGAATCATTAGACAAACAATCATTCTTTAATATTAGTTTGTTCTTCCCTTTGATTTCTCACAAGTTCCTCTGCTTTTTAAAGTAAAGCATGCAGCGAGAAGCTAGAACATCAGCACTCTTTTATACGCAGAATGTCAGCGCAGTTTCATTCATTTCCCTTTCTTTAGGCGTCTTTTCACACCATGCCTTCTGTTTTAGGGAGCGTGTGTGTGTGTGTGTGTGTGTGTGTGTGAGACTCTGCTGATGGTGTGCTTGCACTTTGACCCAGGTGGAAGCATGAAGCTGTTGGGGTTGTTCAGTGTGTCCTATTGCTGCCTGAGAAGAAGAACTTCCACATCACCACACGTTTCTTTGTTATGCAATTTTAAGAGAAATGTTGTTACAGGGGACTGAATATGCCGAAGGATCGATATCCAATCAGTGGTCTGGCCTTTCCACCAAAAGGCTGCTTAAACGCTCAAACACTTCTTTTCCTGAGCTCCCGGCCCTCCTTGTTTGGCTAAGGAGCTGAAGTAGTACAGCTATTAGTTCTCTTGGGTAATTTCTTATGAAAATGGACTGTACCTTTGGGCCACACATTAGTGCTTGTTTTTCATTGGAATGGGTTTTTAATGCAGAGGGCTCTACCACGTGACACCTGGACACTGACACAATATATTATGCATTCCTACTATGGCTGTTTCGGCTGATGGAATAATGAAAATGGATTGTGGCTCGTGGTAATCTTTAAAATGAAAATAATATACTCATGTCCCACCCAAACAGCCTCTTAATGAAAATATTCTCTCTTCTGTTGCAAGCTGTCCAGCTTAATTTGACTTGATCTATGTAACAAAAACTTGTTCAATATATTGTAATAGCGTAATAGTTGTTAATAGAATTGTAATGTTTTCCACATGCTCGCTATTTTAAAATGACCCAGGCTATTTGATTCCTGAATGGATATCTCTCCCAGAAACACCCATTCATTGGTAGTGATTATATTTCAAATTTAACCTTGCCTGGCACAGTGTACTTCGTCATCGTTAAGTCGGGTTAAGCCAGCATACTTTTAAGTTAACATAAAATATACCGCAATAAAACATTGATGCCCCTGTGAACAATCCATTCACAAAATCAGCACGCATATTCAGAATCTCGGGTACAGATTTTAATATCCTTAAACTTACTAAATATAGACTTGAAGAGGTTGTTTAAGATAGGTGGACAAACACTGCCTGCATTTGCAGTCATCTACAGTAGTGAGAGAGCTTCCTGGGTGCATGAGAGATACAAAGACTGGCTGACCCAAACCCTGCAGCAGAGCAGAGAGCAGAGCTTGGGAGGGAGAGAGTCCTGGGCTGGGTTTGATAGATTGTGTCAACTTTCTATGCTTCAAAGAATCCCCAGCAAGACTCAGTTCCTCCGGCAGCCCAGACAGATGCATCAAAACTGGGGGACGGCAAATCGGCCTCTGCCCCTCTCCCGTCAAATTACGATATGGATCGACAAGAGAACAGCTCATTTTTTGGCGCGTCCTTTTATTACAATCTGGAAATTACTTTTCCTTCCCACCCTGAGACAGCTCATGCCCTCCAGCAGAAAGCATCGCAAAGTGAATAAGCATGCTGTCGTCTGCAATTGGCCGTTCGAAGGCCAGGCTGCGTTAGGGATTACGTGACATATCAGCTTGGGGAGTCATATTCAAATAGAGCAACACATTACCATTATGGGCCAACTGACGGGTGGATCTGGAGGAAAGCTCTTCTACATTGGTTGAATTGATTTTCTTTATGGAAAACTCACCCCTTCTATGTTTGGGTTTACTAAAAGTGTTTCTGAAGCAACTCTCATTCGTTTTTTACTTGAAGCCATGCAATTTATTTTTCTGTAGATAGATTTCCAGTAAATTTCAATGTTTTAACCAGTGATTTGTTTGTTTATTTTTAAATCTAAAACTAGTGAGGGTTCTTCTCAGCCGTTTCACCCTTCTTAGTGTTTACTTTCCACAGAGACACAAGTATCTTTTTACATGGGAAAATGTGGTGGAATATGGTGTGAGTTTGCATCATTTGAGCATGATACATGACACCA
Source organism: Hiodon alosoides (assembly GCA_025775065.1). Taxonomy (NCBI): domain Eukaryota; kingdom Metazoa; phylum Chordata; class Actinopteri; order Hiodontiformes; family Hiodontidae; genus Hiodon; species Hiodon alosoides. Next base: position 25,347 of record JAOYSI010071859.1, read on the forward strand.
GATGTGTCATTCCCCTCTGAAGCTCTTGAGCATCCCCCGGTAGTGCTGGTGTTGTTTTAAAATCTCTGGTTAATTTGGTGTTAGTCCCAGATGAGTCTCATTCTGAAAAAAGTGACATTATTTTCCTCCTGCCAATAATCCCTGTAGTCAATGTATGTTATCTATATTTTTTTGAACAGGGATGAATGTGCTTAACCACACAGCTGAAAATAAATTAAAACATGCATGTTTATTTACTGAGTGGTTAAGTAAGAGGTGGTTTTCCCAGGGCTATGTCATTTAAAAGGTGTTTTCATTTAGGCAAATATGGGTTAAGGATCTGTTTTTGAATGTTTTTGGTGAGCATTTATTTGACCTGTAAAAGTAGCCCTGTAACCTTACTGGACGCACTGTTCCCACCTCCATGTATGTGCCATCCTGACAAGTTGTAGGCTTTGAAGGCCTTCCATTCACTGGAACCATGCTTTCTATCGAAAACATATTGTCTTCGATAGACCTGATAATATTCATAAAATTCTGATTTCAGTAAGAACTAGTAATTTTTTGGCTTTGGTTGGATCTTTCGAGAGAGCTTATTTAAACCTTCTTCCAGATGGCACAGGCATATGCGTCATATCCCCCAGTGGTGTCTTCTGCGACCCAGGTTGAGTTAGGCTAAGCTGGGAGTGCGGAGCTGAAGGGGAGGCTCCCACCGCAGTGAGACTGGATGTCCCCACCGGGCCTGTTTTGTGTTTTGTGTGACTGGATCGGTGAATAGCAAGCGGTGGCAGCAATTCAGCGAGTGGGATGCCAAACAAACTTGTTTTCACAGATAAGCCTCACCAGCTTACATTAGCCTCAATGCTAACACTGTTTAGAAGTGAATACCTAAAGCCCCCATGTTGTCTCACATGTCCCATGCATAATAAGGATAGAGTGTGGATTTCCAGCCTTATACCCAGAGAATATTGCCATCTATTTCCCCATGATGGAAATCATTCTGGTGATAATTTTTTTGTGTGCCTGTATTGCAGACACATGCATTATTCCTTAATTTTGTTCATTTGGAGATTCTTGGCAGATGTATAATATGTGCTCTGTCTGTCGAAGCTTCTCATTAAGTAGCTGTGCAGGGGTGACTTAACCTTCCGATTTGTCCTCAAGGCAAAGATTTGCTGAAAAAGCCTTTATCTGAGTTCAGTGTAATCTTCTGCATAAGGGTCATGGAATTAATTATTAGACGTCCACAGGTTTGTTTGGTATTAGTCTGGATTTAAGCTCCACCAGAACAATGAGAAGTGGAGCATATATACACCCCACTTGGCTTGTTATTTGGACTTCAGGAAAAATCTAGGTTTTGTATTTCCAGACCAACACGTTTGAAGAAACTCACTATTCACTGGTAACAAGATCTTAGTATGTGGGCACATATCTATTTTCTCACTTAAGTGAAAGTGTTCTCGTGCCTTCAGCAAACACAACACTGCTCAGTGGGAAGTTGTTTAACCGAGGCATAGAAATTGCGCCACTGAGCAGTGGAATAGCAGAAAAGATAGGCAAATATAGAGAGGAAGATAACAGGAAGATGATCTATTCTTTACCTCTAAATAATAGAGAGGAAAGGCCAGGCAAAAGTAGTGTTCTCAGGATTAGAGTAAGAAGCCTGATAAATACTGTGGGGGTGTAAGTAATTTTACCCTGTGTAATTCTGTTACTTTCACTAAAAAAATGAATTTAAAGGACTGAAAGGATACCTTTCAGTGAACAAAGGTGCTGGTTCGGTTGCTTAACTAATTAAAAGGGAAACTAGCGCTTGACCTTAGCAAACAATAAAGCTGCTAAACAAAAGGTTTTCCCATTTCTGATTTACCAACCACTGAGACCTCATCTAATTGGCAAATTATTAAAAGCAAAGAGAAAACAATTGGATCTGTGGTTTAAAAGCAAATGTCTCTGACAGATGTTTTTCCTCCAATGTAAGACCTTGTCATACTGAACGAAAGGTCGGTAAGACAAAGAGCTGCTGTCTTGGATGATATGAGTCACCGCACCAACGGGCGAGAGAGCTCCACTCTGCATGTGCAGGTGATCCAGACGAACCCTGATGCGTGATTGGCATCTGGCATCAAGGGATCCGAAGCATTTCAAGTAGTCATTTGTGAGTTTGAAAGACTCCATTTGATTGTCACGTTGTCTCTCTAGGGCATTGCCATGTAACCTCGTGATAAGGGATGAAAGATAAACTGTCATTGCAAATCGCCTCGCACGTTTACAGCACGGATTATTAACATATCATTGCCCATCCATATCACAAGAAAACCTGGCGCTTTGCTCAGCTGCTTGTGTTATGAGTTCATGATAAGATGTAGAGAATTAATTTTCTTTTGCTGTGTTTTGGTTATTGTTCATCATTATAGGATGTTAAATAACTGTTTAAATAGTTAATTGACTCAATTCACATACAGTGTGACCTTTCCATTCATGCATTGTGTCTATACGTCTGTTTCTAATTAAACAGACACGCACGCACACACACACACACACACACACACACAAAAAGGTTCTAAAATTGTACAGAATACATCCAGTGCTTTGAAACGATGCCCGATTTGTCAAGCAGACCACTACAATGACTGACTTAAAAGCGGTTTTGTACGATGCAAAAGAGACATTATCATGGAGTGTGTCGAACAGACACCGGCTAAGATGTTGGTTGTGTGTGATTGCCCCAAGGTTAATCAGTTTCTTATCTTGTGGACAGCTGAAGCACAATCTGCCTTGGGATTTTCACATTCCCACTACCTAGGAGTTTGATCTGGCTGAGTAAGCATTGCAAAGGGAGTTATCGGCTTTTTCAATCATAAAAAAAACAATTAATTTCCTGTCATTACATGGTCATTTAATCTGTATTTGCCAGTGCGAACATTTGAGGTATCTGTGACTTTACCATATTTTTTATGGCAGATAAACATCCTTGTTAATGTTGTGTACTCTTTCAACTGGGCCTTCCCATGAAACGAGTGGATGCTCACTTGGGGATCCCAGGTGATTATGAAAACACTTCATAGAACCAGGGACTGCAGAACTCCTTAAGTCCATCATCATACACATGTCCATTTTTTTAAAAACTATGGCGTAGGATGGCCAACACATTCATGCCTGCTTCGCCGTCTGTTAAGCATGATGTCTGCTGAACTGAACTGGTTATCCTGCGCCTTGAGGCTCTCTTTTGGCACATAGCAGAAAGGTTACAGTGTATATTTAACCTTTTGTATTGTTTGTCTGTCCTTGCTCTCCTGTTTTATCCTATTTTCTGGACTGATGCCCATGCGTCAAGTTCTCCTCTTTTTGCTATTGCACTTTTATCATTTTTTTCTAGCTTGAAACCATGACAGATTCTTTTTTATAAAACTATTTAAAATGTTTTTGATTGCTGCTGAGTGCAGATAGAATTGAGATTACCAACAAATGACCGTCATGATGCATAATACTAAGAAAGTGTTTATAAATAAATTGTAGACTGATCTGACAGCCTAGCCCTTCTGACTATGCCCAATCTCGTCTGATCTTAGCAGGGCTGGGCCTGGTTAGTACTTGGATGGGAAACCAGCTAGGAATACCAGGTGCCGTATGTTCCAGGAGGATGGGTGCAGATACACTGGTTGTAAAGAACAAGATGTTTGAAATTCGAAGCATGGATTGCTTTGAACACCCACGGGCATTGAACCCGTGGATCTTCAAAAGAAGACTGACCTGTGCTTTTGCAATTAAAAAACAGAGTAAATGTATGGGTATTTTTCAGTGTATATTTCAGTGAAATGGAATGCATTTAATTTTAATTTTATTTTTTATAAATTATATATATCCTACACAGCAGTGAGAGTGTACCGGCAATAGCTGATGCAGCCTCAGCAATAAACTCGCTCTGCCACAATCTGGTACATATATTTAAAACAACTCTTTAATTTCGAATTTCTCCAAGCTAATACTAATAATAATCAGGAATACGCTTAATATAGCTAGCTTACTAATTAATTCAATTTTACTTGTTTGAGTTGTTAGTTCATCTCACACCGGCACAATCTGCTATTTGCCCTCTAATTGATCTTTCACATTTTTAAATGCCATTAATTAAATGCTTTCAGGTTCAGTCGTTCTGTGGTTTGAAGAGTTTTTGATTTTTGATTTTGAAAGTAATTAAATTGTGTCTTGAGGTATTTTTATTCAGTGTCCAGTGCAATAAACCCTATTACCATGCACTGGTTTTCTGTAAAGTCTGAAATCAGTTCTGAGAAGTAAGAGGAAATAAGACTGTCACTCACATGGTGCATGAGAAAGACTCACATGGTGCATGAGTACTGGAGCAGCTAAATCACAGTAGCATTGGTGTAGTGTTAATTCACACTTTAATACCGCAATACTTGCATCAAAAGAATATTGATGATTAGGAAGCTGTTTGAGTGCAACTCTGGTGAAAACAAGGCAATATACCCTAATTTCACATGTGTTTTACTGGTCACTTCAGAAGCAAGGCTGCCTCGTCCCCCCTCATACGTTTTGTCTAAAACCGTGGGTGGTTGTCTGGTGTCATCAATAATAGGAACCTGTATTATTTTAAACAATTGATGAGCTGGTGACTTCTATATTACATTTAGACAGTAACAATACAAACACAATTCATAATCTAATTTACTTGCGTACACTTTAAGTCAAATTATTTCAGGTGATGTGGAGAAGGCAGGAACTATGGCAAATGAAATAAAATCAAATTTGGTTGATATGAAACAATTCTAACCGTTCTAATGAATTCTCTCTAAAAAGAATGCTCCGATCACTAGGAGACAGCTGGCAGAAACAACCCCATGTTGTTTAGGTTAATCGTTAAATTATGTATTTATTCAGTACGTCAAGGTGACAGGCTGTTTAGTGAAACGGCTGACTCTAAAAACGTAGATGGCAAGGTAAACGTGGCACACGAGGGCCTACTTTTGTTGACAAATAGCTTATGTTATAAAGTAATCAAATCATCAAAAAGAGACAAAACCTTTAACCAGACAAAAAATCAAAAAGATTTATTTTTATTCCACATCGAGAAGTTACAGTTGTGTCGGGTTCAACCGTGGGTTGCTGTTGCGGAGAAAGTATTGAGGTCAGATTATGCCCCATGAACATCTCCACGTTCAACAGAAGTCCCATTGTGCATTTCAGCGACCAACTTGCTGTAAAACTAGTGGTTTTGAAAGACGTTTCAGATCCATTGGGGATTTGTTCTTGACCCCTACGAATTTTCTGAATTCAGAAAACAATTCAGGGTCCCAAAGTTTGCTTTGAAAGTTGTTTTTTTTCTCTCATGATAAGAACAGTGTCTGGGGAAATCTAATCTTTTAATAGATAATACTTTTGGTACACCTTGATTTTGATGTTCAATGTAAATTAACAGTAATATTACCATGTTATCTTACTCCAAATGATACTGATATATAAAATTAATTTGGGAAAAATTCTGAATGCAATGCTATTAAGTTTAAAATATAAAATAACATGAACCAGAGACAGCCCCACATGAGGCAGAATGCAGTGCCACCAATGTATCGCAGAAGAGACAAACCAACTTGTTTCTCCATCACTCTCAGCCTTCTTTAGTCTATTTACTGTTTGTTTAAAATCAAACATCTGCAAGACATATTGTATTATGAAATACTTTGAAGCTGAAAAAACAAAAAAGGGGATGGGATCTAGGGGCAATAAACTGTACTGAGGCTATTTTAAGATACATGTCATTGGTTTCTAGACATTTTCTGTCAATATTACTCAAGTTGACGTTCTGTCTTATTTAAATCTCTACTTCATAGAGATGGGATGTACGGGCATGCGTTCAGGTTTGCTGTAATGACCTAGATGAAGGATGCACAGCAATGTAGGCTAGAGTCTGAATTTGTCTGTGTCTCTCCTAAAGGGATGGATGGCTGGGTTCATTCTGGTTGATTATTTAACAATCCCACACGCTGTTATTTTCAGGGAGTTAACTGGTAATGTATGCGCCAGTTTTCTCTTCATTTCAGGTTAAATGGCATTGGGCTGCTTAAATTAGGGCTCAAGGATTGATATTAATACTATTAGAAGTGGCTTAGAAACAACTTTTTTCTTGAATATATTTTTATGTTGCCATAAATGGACAGGTTTCCATTACAGGGTCAACACTAGGAAAGGAAAATTAATTTCACAAATTGAAAACTAAAATTAAAAATTAAAATAAAATATTTGACTTCCTACTCTAAATTTTAGAGGTTTTCTGTAAAGATCTTAACTATTTATTGAGGTATTTAAAAAAAGGCTAAATACAAACTTCAGATAGATATAAATATGCTTTGCTCCCAATTCACTGTGTTCCTCTTGCAAAATACTCTGAACTGAAAATAGGTAAACCAAATATTCATCACTGTGGTTAAAGGAAAAGTTTCCTCCGCCATCTAATTCAGAAAGGTATCTTAAAATACCACTATCAATATTATGTTAACAACACCAAGTATATATGCTATTCTGAAAATGTAACACCCCTTGACCGACAAAAGAATATTCTCACTCAAAATACATTTGTTCATATTTCAATAAGGAACTGAATGTCAACTACATTGTGGACCGCTGTTTCTTGAAATCTTATTTAGCATCTTGATTTATGAAATGCTATTTTTAATCACTTAACATCACGCTGAGTCGTAACAGCTACTAGCTGGTGTTCTTGGAGGGTGTCATCTGCTGTTGGATACTATTTCCATTTTTGGCTTTTCTAGTGTTAAAAGTGAAAGTGAAGTGCCAAAGCTCGCACAGTTCCATGGGAATTTTCTTGCGTCTTTCACTGCAATCTGAGTGTGAGTGAAAAGGCGGTATAAATGCCCTCGGAAGAATTAAATTAACTATTTAAAAAAAGCACCTCAAAATAAACAGACCAGCAGAAACATTTAGACACAAAGTTAGTGTCCATGCTAATTTAAAAAAAATGTTATTTAAAGGGCTATATTGGAATTAAATCACTCTGTTGACTGATGTCGTTCTCCCCACATTTATTAAAACCCTGTTATGAAACTTATGCTGTGAAATCCTTTATTTTACTCACTAGCTTATGTAACACTTCGCTTGCCTGCTATGATCCTAGCTATTCTATACTCAACTAGTCTAAATAAGGCCAGTTTTATTGCTTCTTTAAAAAGTTCAACAGTTTTCCGCTGTGCTAACATAATTGCAAAAGGGTTTTCTAAGGATCAATTCACCTTTTAAAATGGTGAACTTGGATTAGCAAACACAACGTGCCGTTGGAACACAGGGCTGATGGTTGCTGATAATGGGCCTATGTATGCTTATGTAGATAATCCATTAAAAATCTGAAGTTTCCAGCTACAATAGTTGTTTTTCAAAAACAAGGACATTTCTAAGTGACCCCAAACTTTTGAACGGTATTTTATTATTGACTATTTGTATTGTGTGCATTTCAGAGTTTCAGACTTTTCAGCCTTGCTCCTTGTCATAGTGCCATTGAGTTACTGTGAAACTGTTACTATATTTATAATAGCAGGATTATTCACTGCACCTCGATTGGTTGCATAACCAAGACACTGAATTTAATTTCTGGGTTATGTTTGGAATTAAAATGAAGATAATGGTCTTGCAAAACTAAAAATGTTTCCTATTGGTGTACTCTGTCTTGTGTTTTTTTCTCCAACTAATTATTTTACTTGCATAAAAGCATGCCAGGTAGCGGGATATTTTGTGATATGTACAAGATTTGTGCATCGTCCTTTGTGTTTTGTTTTTCAAATGAGATTTTTTTGTAGTAATGAAGAAAGCTGAATACTAGATGCATAAGGTCACCAAGGAATTCATTCAGAAGCAAAAGCAGTGTGCCCTAGATACAATCCACAAGTGGCTGATTAAACGCGTTTCATTTTAAAACAGTGAAGGGGTCCCAAAATAGGCTGTAACAAAGGTGTGGCTGTGATCAATAATTTGGTTGTGCTGTCTGGGACCGGCAGAGGAATGATTTAAAGGAACTAAATCCTGTATTTAAGGCAACTTTTATTAGTTCAGGAAATGGACGTAAACAAATTGGTGCTCATAAGAAAAGCACCTGGATCAGTCAGAATGTAGGCCATAGTTACCATGTTCATAAATGGTCAGGCGTAGAAAGGAAATCCCTGCTGTGACTGATTCACAGTTTATGCTAAAGACTACAGGCAATTTAGAATGAAATAGTTTTCCATTGTAGGGCTACAAATCCGAAGCTGACTATATCCGTAGTGTAGACAGTAATTTTCCTTTAGTGTCATATTCTCTATCTGGCAAGGCGGAGGCATGGAGAGAAGACATGAATAAATTGCAGTAAATTGGACTTCCGAAGGCCGATTTATTATTCAGATATAGGTGAATAAATACAAACTAAATGCACAAGGGATGAGGCTCTGGCCCAGCGCTGATGAGTGAAAAAAAATATTCTTCACCTTAGCATGCAAGTTATCTAAACTAAACTAAACATAAAAGTAACACAGTGAACACTGAAGGCATTAAGCCCTGCTGCGTATGATGTAACCATAATAAAATAATTCAATTGGCTAAACACAGAGAAATCTCGTATTGAAGTAAAATAGCTTGACAGACAACATAACTTCTGCCCGGCGGGGGGGGGGGGGGGGGGGGGGGGGGGGGGGGGGGGGGGGGGGGGGGGGGGGGGGGG
>JAOYSI010071859.1:35304-56671 GCA_025775065.1 Hiodon alosoides
CCGTCCAGGGGTGCCCATGCACCGTCCAGGGGTGCCCATGCACCGTCCAGGGGTGCCCATGCACCGTCCAGGGGTGCCCACTGCTGATGCAGCTTCTAGAAGTAGGAGCAACCTTGGCATGGTAGTTTTTACAAAATATCTTCCCGTTGATAGCAATCACAGAAACTGTATTGACTGTATTTTCTGTGACAGGGTGTCTGCACCGGAATATCAGAAACCTCCTCTGTTCGATCACATTCTTTCACTGGCTCATTTCCTCCAACCCGCGAGCTAGTTGACCTTTTGGTTTTTCAAAGCGGAACAGCCAGGTAAAGCTATTTTTGGTCTGTGCAAACATGGATGTTCCAACTCAGAAGACAGCAAGTGACATCTGATAACACAATAACGTTGATGAGTAAGTGTGAGGTGCGAACAACAGACCGTTTCTTTACCTCGCTGAAATTGGCAAAGGACTGCCCCAATGCTGTGGGTTTAAATGATCAGTGTCCAGTATAAGCTGACCCTCTTTGGTGGTGTAGTTGAGGAGACCTGCCGCCTAGTTGTGCCTGCTTATCCATGGATCTGCAAGAGGCAGGTTTACTTACCCTTTGCCAACAGAATAATTTCAATGCCTGGTTTTCCACATTTATTTCTTAGTCTTTTAGCAGACACTCTTATTCAGAGCGACTTACAAAGGTGCCATGGTTTAGGGGCACTTGCAATAACAGTCTACATCGTTTGCATGCGAGCAATGAACTAAACAAAGAATTAACACTGTAGACACAGAAGTAATACAGTCAACTCAGGTGTTCATCACCGATCCTAATTACATTGCTATAACAAAGGAATTCACTTGGTTAAGTACAAAAACAAAGCCTGCCACACTATTAACCCAGTCGTTCTGCCAGACGCATATCTCTCTGCCAGATGGTTTTTGGTCTGAGTTTGACGTATGCAGCTGGAAAAGTGTCTGTGAACTATCCCAGTGTTTCTCCTTTCCTCCCCTGTGACACCTAACACAGTGTTCTGCTACGTTTGATCTATGTGGTCTCGTCACAGGACTGCACAGAACAGGCCTATCTAATCAATTAGGAGTGAATTAAGCCTGGTTGAGTTCCAGCAGATCCAGTCAGTCTTGCCCTGATTATGTTTATACCTGCCTGGTATATAATCATTGCCACTGATCAATAGAGTGGCCCACTACACTCAACCGGGCCAATCTAGACCCTGTAGGGGCAGCTCACTAACTCTGCCTTTTGTTTTGGAAATCTCGGTGGTCGTAGGATGAATTTGTCTTCTGCCAGTATTTTTATTGCCGTAAATGTCGATATCTCTTTCAACTTGCTGCTTGGAATACATGTGATTGTTTTAAGTTATGTTTGGGACAATTCCCGTCAGGTAAATGCACTCCAGTGTCTGATTGTTTTGTCAACTTAGGATGACAATTCCCACACAGACAAGGCATGTCCACCTCAATTGTTCTCCCACTCTCTGCCTTTCCTCTCTGGGGTATGTCCCATCATATTGCATTCATTTCAGCTGCTTGCGTTTTTCCCCTTGATGAAGGTGAAAGCCTGGGTCTTGTCGTAGTATCTTTTAAAGCTACTTCATTTATGTATTTACTTGCAGTGTTTTAGTTGAGAGAAAGTTAAAATAGTATCATTAATGCAACATTATCATTAATGGAAAGATTCCTACTCCGACAAAATGTTTTCCTTTCTCTTCCTTCATTAGGCATGGGATGAGAAGTAGGACTATATCCTATTTTTCCAGTTACTGTTTCTCTAGAAGGAACATCAAAAGGGAATTGTCAATGGATATACAGTTTCATCTGGGGTGGGCTTAAGAAACATATCTTGAGGTTACTCAACTCCGGGGGGGGGGGGGGATTTTTGCTTGGCTTACCAAGACTTGTGTTCTCAGTAAAGAAGATAAATTGTTTCTTTCGCGAAAATGTGGTGGAAAATTCCGCACCTACACCTACGCCTCTGCCTACCATAGTATCTTTGCAAGTTTTGAATTAAGTTGTGAACTATAGTTATTTTTACTTAGTTATAACCACTATTGTTATTTACAATTCAAGGATGGTTGTTTTATCGTAAGTATATATATACATAAAGAAATGTCCATGGAGTTTGAACTTATTTTCAGTGCACACTAAATTCAACGGATTAATCGTACTTAAGGCTGCTTGGAACCTTGACAATTTTGTAAAGAAAGAATCAGAAATCTTACATATGCGAGACTGCTCGAGGAAATGGGCTGGTTCTTCTGGGAGTTGTGAGTGACAGAAACAGAAGGACATGGTTGTTAAAAAAGTTCTGCTGCTTATTATAATTAGTTTCAGAACTGAACCAGTCATCAACTTTTCTTTCTCAGGAAACATACAGAAGTTCTTCCGATTTCTCCTTTGATACAGGTGTTGACTGCATGGATCTAAGTTTATGTTTTATTCAAGCATAGAAACAGGGGCACCTGGCTGTAACGGTTAGTAAGGTCCGGAATGGAAATTAAGTGGGTTTTGCCTACGTTCTCAGTCCAGGGAACGAGTCGTGCATTTTACTCTGAGAACCTCTAGAGATTGTCTCCAGAGTGGCTCAGATGGCAAAAGTGCTCACCTGAGTGCAAACTGAGCCCTATGAACTTAAAGGTTCGAATCCAGATCCATGTAATTTTCCTATTGTGACCAGGACAGCAGAGCAGCGGCACAAAACTGGCATAGCATCGTTGGGGCTGGAATAGTTGGCAATCTCCATGGCTCCTGTCAGCAAATCAGTGTCTTCTGTTGGCTTCTCCGGCACTGGCAGACAGGCAGTGTCATTGAGAGGGACGTGCCTCTCCTCCAATCAGTGCTGAACCTCTGATGCAGGCTGTGCAGTATGCAACGTGCGATTGGTAATATTATTGATTGTATTACCTGCTCACCCTTCCTTTGTGTGGTGGCTGGATTCGTAACTACGAGCCGAGACACGTTAGCACAATTGGTTAAAATAATTAAAGATTATGATTGCTGGAAAAATAAAACTCTTGGAATTCAAACAAAATCATCAGTGTTTTGATCCAGAACATGGGAGCTGGAGCACATGCTTGAAGTGTCCTCATTGAAAGTCAGAACCAGTGAAGATGTTGAACCTCTAGTATAAAGTAAGTTGTCAGGACACAAATTATGCTTTTGAACTGTTAACTACTCTTTAAAGCAGAGGTAGGTGGCCAACCCTGGTCCTGTAAAGCCACAGTGTGTGCAGGTTTTTGAGCTTTCAGCTGGTATCTGATTAATCCAAACCATCCAAATAATGACTCCAATTAAACAATTATAAGGTGAGTTGGAATGAAAATCTGGAGACACTAAAAATATAACACTGGCCGTCTAGTTCAACAAACAAACAAATGATTTGATCTAGCTGTGTCAGTCAATGGTGTGTGGGCTATTATATTCCAGTAGTTAATGTAATCAAGCAGAACCTCTCATGCAAGATTAACGATGCCGCCAGAGGGAACGCCATCGCACCTGCCACCACGCCAGAAGGGGCGCCACTGCATTGCCGATGTAGCCAGAGGAGGCGCCATTGCGCACCTGAGTATGGTTCGTCTTACCCCCACTTAGGTACCAGAAATGAAAAAGACGGTAAAAATGCCTTTTAGAGGCTAAAAGACAGAAGAGGTAGACTGGAAAAGGCTGGTTTTGTAAAGGGGGCCATGTATGGAAACTGGTGTTTACAGTTTTTTCTGAATGCTTAAACACTAACAGTGATTCTTCAAGCACTATCTCTGAAACCATTAACACTTGTAGCCAATGCATTTACCAAGTGTGACAAACTGAATTCACGTTCTCTGAATTACACTCAGTTTATAATTTTATAACACACTTTTTGCAAAACTGTAAACACAACTCACTGCTTTACACGCAGTTTGCAATTTATTAACACACTTCTAGCAAAACTGTAAACATTGGTCTCTACATTGCTACACTATTTCGCCAGTTGCCTTTCCGCACTGACATTTGGGGAAAACACTTTTAGAGAATGAGTTCACTTACAAATCAGAGCTTGAGCACTATAAATAAGCCACAGGTAAACATTTGGTTTGGACAACAATGGAGGCCAATATTGGACAGAGAGTACGAGGGGTGAGAACTAGAGGAAGAGACAGGAACACAATAACTGATGAAATCAGAGCGACTGCGGTTGACCATGTTGTCAACCATGGGATGAGCATGAGGGAGGCTGGGCAACGGGTTCGACCAAATATGAGCCCCTATACTGTTGCAGGTATCATCCGGATATTTCGAAATGAGAACCGCAATACATGACTGTAATATATTGAAATAAGTAACTGTGCTGTAGTAAGTAAGTGCTGTAGTCTTACAGGTACGGTAATATGTACTGTACTTTCATAATGAGAAGGGTCTATCACTAAAACCATTCAAATGTTTTTACGGAACAGCAAGAAAACCAGTATCTGGTGGAAGAGGTTGACTTCAGAGCAGGAGACCCACATTGTAAATACGGTCATTGCAAATAACTGCATCAGACTCGGAGAACTGCAGGACTACATAATGGCAGATAACACCACATTCCAAAACGTCAACAGAATGAGTCTTTCTGCACTATATCGTTTACTGAAATGCAATAGAATTAGGATGAAGCAGCTGTACAGAGTCCCTTTCGAAAGAAACTCAAACCCTGTAACACAACTGAGATATAAATATGTGCAGGTAAGCTATACTATCCTATCATTGGTCCTGGATCTGGAAGTGTATGGTGGCACATCATACTGACTGACCGCTGTTTTTTGCACTGTGCTACATTGTTTTGTCTTGTCTCTTTCAGAGTCATGGAGCTAGAAGCAGATGCGGTGCATCGTGAGCTAATATATGTGGAGGAGGCAGGTTTCAACCTTGATAAAACAAGGGGCCGCGGCACCGGTATCATCGGACACCGTGCCATCATCAACGTCCCAGGACAACGTGGTGGCAGCACAGGCTAATCCCTAATGACCAGGGCAATACTTTCCATGATGCCTAACTCAAGACAGTATTGCATGTGATGTGGATTAAGTTTTTTCTCTAGCACAAATGCTTTTTGTTTTCTTTTACTGTTTATTTACTTTACTTTTACCCGGGCCTTGCATGCCCAGGCATGCTACAGAAGGAGATTATTACTCTGAGAGTCCTCAGTGTGGGTACCGTAATTTCCGGACTATAAGCCGTTACTTTTTTCACACGCTTTGAACACTGCAGCTTAAACAATGGAAGCTAATTTATGGATTTTTACGGGCTAACGAGCTTCATGCCGCCAAAACATTTAGCCTCGTCACATCGGACCAATGAAATTACTGAACAGGTCACAGTGGACCAATGAAACTGTTAGAATTAAATCAAACGCACTCACACTAAATTCTTCAGATTAGTCATTTTGCGCTTCATGCACACACCATCATCACGGAAAACACACAAAGAAATGCATATGATGCAGCTTTCAAGTTAAAGGCAATCGATCTGGCTGTCGAAGAAGGAAATAGAGCTGCTGTAAAACTGTATTTTTTATTTTTTTAACCAGCCGTGTTACAGGCACTGTTCGGAAAAAAAGCATTTACGTCACGTATTTAATTAAAAGTTAAAAAAATCTTTCTGTGTAAATTTCTCATGTTACAACGAGCGGCTTATAGACAAGGGCGGCCTATGTTTGTACAAAACTTTTTTTCTTTTTAAATTTAGTGGGTGCGGCTTATATTCAGGTGCGCTCAATAGTCCGGAAATTACGGTATCTTACCTGTGGACTGGGGCTTTGTCCTGGCTTTGTGGTGAAGATGACCTCATGCTTTCCTTTTCCAGCTGCGAGCGGTTAAGGCTAGCGCCCCAGCTGTTGTATCCTTGAGTGAGGTACTTGCCTAAATTGCCTCTGTAAAGAACTGGTACGTTAAAGCTGTGTTAGCCCTTTGGATAAAAGTGTCTGCCAAGCAACTAATGATGAAATGCTGGTAGCAACATAAGTGCTTTTAGGGGATAGGGGGCACTGTGGATGGTATAATAGTCAATTGGTTCCTCTCGTGTCCTCTAGTAATGAACAAGGGCTATCAAGGAAGGTAGGGCTGGGGGACTGGTGACGGGAGACGTGACTGCTATCCATTGGCGGAGTTTGGCTTGGAGCAGGTGGGGCACTGCAATGTATTTGCAAATTCTTGACAAAAGATTTTAGATTTTTTTAATGTATCAATAATTTATTATATTACCATGACATGAAATTTCCTGCAAATAATTTGAATTGCCTTAAACAGTCAAAATCTTTGAAAAGATTTTGGGGATCAGCCCAAGGTTTGTGCATTTGATAATAATACCAAACATAAACGCATTGTCAGACTCGAACAGTAAGAGGTAATTTTGAGGGGAAAAAAATGCCAATGCTGTCATGTGTTATGATGTTAGCCATGGCAAATGTCAAAATGAGTTTTTTCAGTCATTTTTGTCTGCAGATACATGGCTGATACTTGGTTTCTGAGGTAGTCTTCTACTTGGTATTCCCAGTCATTGATTGTGTTTTCATCCCCCTCACCTCAGTAATGGCTAATGGTCCCCTAAAGTGCAGCGCATACCGTGACTGTTGATTTTTGTTTGCCTGTCAACTCCGACAAGAAGCAACTAGCGTAGTCCGTTTCATTTGCACCTCACGCTAAGTAAATCGACTGCCTTTTTTAAAAAATCAGCTGGGTCTTTTGATGGTAAATTTGAGACTTCATATCAGTGATATGTTGGGCTTGCTGCGCTTTATCTTTGCTAAGCAGCATCTGTGGGTATCTAAGAGAGAGTCGGTCAGCATCAGGGTGTTCCTGGCAAAGGACACAGAGAAAGACATGGCACCATGTAAAGCGGATAAAAATAGGCCGAGCAGGGCTGAAGTGTCGGGGGGAGGGGAGGGAAGGTAACTATGCCAGTTGCCAGTCAGGCATACTGATGGAATCTAGTTTTGGCCCTAATAAGCGTCTGCCAAGCTTGGAGCTAAATTAGTCGCCACTAAACACTTGCAATTTTTTTCCAGGGTCCATTTGCTAATTCTTTTCATTCGAAGTGAATAATGATACGAATTATGAACGCTGTAATTTGTACAGCGCCACTGTTTTTTGGTCCAGATGGTAGCAAAGCAAAGCAGGTACCAGGTGTCAACTGCATCATTAACACTTATGAGCTGGGACATCACATCTGGTGACTGATGTCTGTTCTGCTCTCAGCATTATTGATATGTCTGATGGATCTCTCACATTGTATAAATCTCTGATGGTTGTTCACATCTTTTCAGCTTTTGAAGTCTCTTTCTTGGTAGCCCTACCATAATATTTTACATTGTGTATTGCTTTTTAGGATCAATTAACATTAAAGCAAGTATTAAAAACCCACTGTGAGAGAAAACTGGTAAATCCTCAGCCAACTCTTGGTTTTATTTTTTCAGCTATCCGCACATTGCAGTGAAGAATTAAACATGGTTTAAGCTGCAAAAGCAAAAACCAAGCTGTTTTTTCGCTTGTATGATAAGCCATCAATACTGATCAAGCAGATGCATCTTATTTAAAAAAAAACATTCAGGGCAAACTCAGTTTCAGACAGAAACAAATGTCTGTTTGTTCTGATTGCTCTCAGTTTTCCTGTCTCCGAGTCGTCTCCTCATCCTGAGGCCCTCAGGGATCCTGCTCTGTTTGGGGACCCTTGGATCTGTGCTGCTCCCTGCATGCCAGGCAGAGTGACACAGCGTTTGTCAGCAGATGCGGTATCAGAGCGTTGCATCGTGGGCTGTCTCTGCCTCACTCCGCTGAAGAGCTGTCAGCTCCTGATGCCTACTTGATACCATGATCCAGCTTTTTCAATCCAATCCAAATTTTCAATCTCGTGCAGCTAGTTGTCATATCTGACAGATTTATTTGACCTAGGTGGGCATCTTTTTGACATCCTTTATAAATATATTTTAAGGGAGGATCTAAAATATAAAATGTGTTTGAGGTGACAAATACACTATATGGAAAAAAGTTTTGGATCACACCTCTTCATTGATTTTGGGTGTTTCATTCAGTCCCATTGCGAGTGCTGAGGCACATAGTGCGTAAAAGTAGCCAACGCTCTGCTGACTCAATAACCGCAGAGTTCCAAACCTCCTCTGGCATTAACATCAGCACAAACATTGTGCACCGGGAGCTTCATGGCATGGGTTTCCATGGTCGAGCAGCTGTTTGCAAGCCTTACATCACCAAGCACAATGCCAAGCGTTGGATGGAGTGCTGTAAAGCACGCCGCCACTGGACTGGACTGGACAGTCTATCTGGCAGTCTGATGGATGAGTCTGGGTGACTGCATTGTGCCAACTGTAAAGTTTGGTGGAAGAGGGATAATGCTATGATTTGGAAACAGTTTGAGGAAGACCCTTTTCTGTTCCAGCATGACTGTGCCCCAGTGCACTAAGCAAGGTCCATAAAGGCATGGTTGGATGAGTTGGAAGAACTTGGGTGAGGAAGAACTTGACTGGCCCGCACAGAGCCCTGACCTCAACCCTATCGAACACCTTTGGGGTGAACTAGAAAGGAGATTGCTAGCCAGGCCCTCTCGTCCAACATCAGTGTCTGACCTCACAAATGGTCTTCTGGAAGAATGGGCAAAAAATCCAACAGACACACTCCAAAATCTTGTAGAAAGCCTTCACAGAAGAGTGGAAGCTGTTATAGAGGGGATCAACTCGATATCAATGCCTATGGATTTAGAATGGGATGTCATAAAAACTCCTGTAGGTGTAATGTGTAGGTGTCCCGCGACTTTTGTCCATATAGCTTATGTAGATACTCCCTTAACCGTCCAGCCCGAAAGGTTGACATACCCCTTTTTTACCATTTTTTAAGGCTGCAACATCTTTTCAGAAGTTCAGCGAACCAGATCATATTGAAAAGAGGTAAACAATCTCATTTTAATTTTCAGGAGCTCAATACAGGCTGCCCCCCCTCCACCCTTTCCCTATGTGCCTGTGCCTATGTACAAGAACAGTAGGCATGGGTCGTATTCTGCGTATTCATGGATGTGAATTCCGCCTGCATAATAAGGATTTCAAGGATGATTGTGCGCAAGTCTCTGGCACATTGCATTTTAGAGTCCTCAAGCTTTCCCCTGAAACATGACAGAAGTAGATGCACTCCTTTATATTGATATATATATATATATATACTGACATCAATAACAAAAACAGTACCAGTTATGTTCTACAATGAGTGAATATTTACTGATTTTATTGGAAAGCATTTCTTCTGTGTTCACATAAGAAACACACTTAAGTGAGGTTATTGTTCTTTTCTCTGCATATGGCTTGTTTTCTGTTTATGTCTTTGGTTCAGGGAGTAGCCTATGCATTAATAGGCTCATTAATTAGTCTTTTTTAACATTACCGCAGCATTACCGCAATTCTCTGCTGAGTATTTTTTCAAATACTAGGAGTATTAATCTGGTTTCCTTCCAGGTGGAATTATACAATGGTGGCCCATGGCTACCGTGTTCTGAGGAGTAATCATGAGAAGTTGTCTTTTCCACACTTCCTTCCGGAATTACGAGAAAAGCACCTCTGGTGACAACATTGCATTCATACACTTTGAATATGGGTTGTCCAGTAAAAGCACTTTGAGCCAGAGTGTCACAGATAGCAGAATCCATCGACCTGCAATGCTCAATACACCCTCAAGTCTGCATTTCATCCCTGACAGACGAGCTCTTTCAAAGGCTATTTGCTGAGGGAGTAGTTTTCTCTCCTCGCTGAAGAGTAGAGAGTAGAGGAGTAGTATTTGAACTTTGGCACATTGGATATGCTGACCTTGATTACTAGGACCCTGACGCCATCGACTTAGCCCTCTGGTCTTCAGAAATCCTAACTGCATAATCAGGCTTGGGAGTTGCCTTACTGGTACGACGCTTGTTGTTGTTGGTCCACTTGTCCAGGGCAGCTGGCTGTGCTGTTAGTTCGCTCAAAGAAAAATGTAGAATAAGTTGCAGTGCCATGTACCCAGCCGTGAGAGCTGATGCGTTTCAAACAGTCTCCTTAATTCCGTCTATTACATTCTGGAGATCGATCAAATAAACTCGCTCTGCAGGGCCTGAAATTACCATCGCACTCTTCAAGTAGACTAATTAGACAACACATGCTGGGAAAATCTGAGCATTGTCTGGCAAAACCGAACAAAAAAAGAACATGTTTGAAATTTCTCTAATTATATGCATGAGGAGCTACTTTACTGCCTTTACTTTGAGGTTAAACCCAATTAATCTGAAGGTGGCGTCAGCGGGTTTGTTTGCAGCAGAACAATTCCTTGTTGCCTTTGTTGCGTGCCAACAGAATGCCATGTTCCTTGGGTGGTTCGAGCATCTCTGATCTTGGCAATTTCCTTTCAAGTGCTTGTTACTCATGTTGTCGATGCACAGTGTTATTGAACTTGAGGAAGGCACCAGATGTGTTATAATTATGAGAAAAACAAAGGCCTCAGACTGGGCTGTGAATGTTGCTCAGGAAACAGTGCAGGTCTTCAGTAAAAAAAAAAAAAAAATATATATATATATATTTTGCTTTAAGAATTGGACAACCTTAATAAAGGTGAATTGCACGCCCCCATGCACACCCTGAGGCTATATAACATAAAGTAATCCCCCAATTGAAATAAGACTGCTGGCTCACTCAGGAGACACATTTATGATGAGTGCCACGGCTAAAAATAAATAATTTACATGTTTTGTATTGCAGTCTGAAAAAAAGTTTTTCGCTTTCACATTCATTCATTTAGCAGACCTGATCAACAGAGTTGTAACAGAGTTAAGTAATAATAAATTCAGAAAAGGTCCATAACGCTGAAATATTAAGAGTTAGCCTTGATCTGTAGAAGAAAAGATTCAAAGACAATTTGGCAGGTAAGGTAGTATCGAAGCTACAAGGGATGATGGGGTGGGCATGGGGGTGGCTGCTCATTACAAGACGGACGCAGAATGGTAGGAGCATCAGGTCAGATCAGTGACTGCAATTAACATGGAGCCAAACCACCGGGGGGGTGGAGCCCTGCTCAGCCACCCGTAGCAAACTCTCAATAGGCAAGATGCCCTATTAGAATTGGGTTCCACCTTTGCACCACTTATAATATTACTGCAGGATATTACTAATATTACAAAACATGCAGGGAATTTATCCCAGCTAATCAGCAAACAAAATAAACTTGTTTAGAACAAGGGTGCAAGTAGAGGAACTGGTGCAGATTAAGAGGAGGTTGTAGATGTCTTGTGTGGAGCCTGGCCGGCAGGTGACATTAGAGTTTTCGGGTTGCAGTTTCTTTGCTGCGGTACTCTTTTCTGGAAAATTCTGCTTGTACCCCCTAGGCCTCTCCCTACCACTTGAAGTGTTGCTACTGGCGGACACATTTGTCTCCTGCCTCCAGACTGGGCCTTAATTCATTTTCTAAATGCCAAATAGGTCTGGATCGACCCAATCGTTTCAGACCATGAGAACCAGACTGAAGGGAAAAAATCAAGCCATCTCTTACTTTTAGATGTTCTCTGCTTTGTGTCATCAGAGTGACCTTGGCCGTCAGATGCAAATGATGGCCTGCCCCGCACAAAGAAGGAAAAGGTGAAATTTATTAAAATGAATTTACGGAAGGGTTTTGTGCCGTTGTTTACCATCATCACAGCGATGCTTCCAGAACAACAGTAGAGCCATTATCACCTCCCCTGACACCAGAAAACTCTCACGCAAAGCCCCACCTTGAGGAAGACAAGCTGTGTTTTTTTTTACTTTTTTTCTTTTTCCCTGGTTATCGCCCACGTCCTCTGGAAAACAGATCAAAGGCTGCAGGTGCAAGTGAGCCAGTGAAATTAATTACCCTGGTGCGGAATGACAGTCCCCCAGCTCTGTCGCAAAGCCTCCACTGGCTCAGTGCGCGCTCAGCGTCAAGAAAATGTGCTCGGTTGGCTCAAGGCAGATGGGATTAGTATGGAGCTGGGAAGTGAGGAGGCGGGATGATATGACTTTTTAGCCGGTCCACATTAAGAGATGGCTTTTGCACTTTTCTTTTCATAATACACTTACAGATTTACACTCTATGTGTTCAGATGTTTTTTCCTACAAACGTTTACTTTCTTGTGCATCAGTGATTTTCAAGTATTGGTGGTTTGTGGCTTCTCCTCATTTGTTAAAACGGGTAAGCATGATTATATGTGTGAAATGTCTGGATAAATTCTTAGACAGGTGAAATGTGCAAGAAAAATCTGACTTTACCCATTGGCAAGTTAAGAGCCCCTCTTTACTGAAGAATTGCAGGTGCAGTTTAGACTGAGCCCAACCGTTAACAGTAATTTTTTAAAAGCCTCATTCATTTCACCACAATGTTGCCATTGATACCCTGCTGTCATGACTTTGGCAAAGGTCAGTTGGCTCCCCCAGTCTGTTCCTACCTTAAATGTTTTAAAGAATGAGTACAGGTGACAGTGGGATCTTTAACAGTGGAAAAATAGAGTGTAGAAAATATTATTACCCTGTGTTGTCTTCTTGGACATGAATACTAAGCTTGGAGTTGTATGTGTGTTGGTTCCTCGTTTCACTTCTCTATTCTGTATGGGAAGTGACATGCAATCCGACCCAAGAGACGGTTAGTCCAGAAAAAAGGCCATACGTTCTGTGGGGGATTCTCCCATGTGTCACACAGTGTCTGCCAAGTGCATGTCAAGCTGCAGCTCCATCCAACGGGAGAATAACTCTGGGCCTCTGTAACGAGTAGTGTGTCCTTCAGCAGAAGTGAGATCAGGCCAGAGTCGTGGCCAATTTGCATCATCTGGAATGGGCCCCGTAGAAATTGGCCTAAGCTCAGAGAAACCAGGCTCAGAGACGACACAGCAGCTCTCAGAACATTTTTCATTTATCCGTTAATTTCAACAAGCATATAAAAAAAAAAAAAAAAAAACAACCCTTAATTGTATTGGCCCTCACATAACATGCTGTAATGCAAAAATAACCGCCTACATTGATCCTGTCATGCACAACGTTGAAGACGCGTCGATAGCCAAAACTGGAATACTTTGTTGTGAAGCGTTCGTCATCTCTTCTTTGTTTGCTTTTTTAGATTCATCTTCATCAAGGATTGTGTTGTGTTTGAGGTTTTTTGATGTAGTAAATTTTTAACTATTCCCTGTTGGTATTAAGTGCTTCATTTTCACATTTTTTCTGCTGACTAAATTTATATGCTACCTGTTATTATTATTATTATTATTATTATTATTTTATTTATTTTTTTGGTGAGAAAGTACACGCTTATCTGTTTATTTACATCTGCACTGAATCCTCTTAGTATTCAACCAGACACAATTCAGCAGTGTAACTTGTTAATGTATTTATAGGCATGTGCAGGGTATGAGTGGAATTCACATTACAAAGCACAGATTTACTGTGATCTTTTCCCAGGACATTCTTCTAGATTCCTTGGTCCCTTGCTCTTAATGGTGCTTTTCACAAGCTTAGTATCTACCGGAAAATTGAAAACGCTAAACACTAGACACTGCCTCTAAGCAATTGCAGAAGAGGCACTTTGAGAGAGCCAATGTGCAAATATATGTACTCAGGAGTCATTAGCTCACTGAAGTGAATGTGAGTAAATGCTTGCGTCTTCATCTAGAACAACACTGCACATCTGTAGTAAAAAAATAAATAAAATTAATCCAAATTACTGCTAAGGTTTACTCTGTTATCACATTGCAGGCACCTATGGGAGGAGTTTAGCGTGTACAGTTAATGAAAGGAGTGGGGTTTATAATTCGGGTAGATTCTCTGTGCCACCGAGGACGAGGGGAGCTTATCTTGCCTCTCTTCATCCAGTGTGAATGTACCTCCGGAGAGTAGTGAAAGTTACTGTACGTGCCCTTTTCCTTGTGTTTTAAACAGCTCTCTACATCAGATGGATATAACATAGAGTCTGGTCTTCCTGAATGTGTGATATAGGAAGCTTACATCCAGTATTAACCTAACTTGTGGCTCTTGTGCCGTGGAAAGGGGTTTGTTCGCCACCTGTCTCACCGGTGTCGCAGAAGTTTTGAATCAACCTCCTTTCCCCTGTGGGATACCGTATTGAGTGGAACCCGATATCCTCTCACCAGGCGGCTTTCATCCACAACCGGGAGGCGACTTACAATGGTTTAGCCTCCAGGACTCAGTCTCTGACCGTGCATGGTTGACCTGTTCAAGTAGGATCAGAAAACACCCAAGTTAGGCATCCTGGACGAGCCCCCAAATTGTTTGTAGAAATTCTAAAGTGAATCTCCTAATACGGTCAGACAAAGTCTTGAGACAAAGGCTTCGAAAGACAATCCGACACCAGTCTTGAGACATGGTCTACCAAAGACAGTTCGACACCAGTCTTGAGACAAGGCCTACCAAAGACAATCCGACACCAGTCTTGAGACAAGGTCTACCAAAGACAGTTCGACACCAGTCTTGAGACAAGGTCTACCAAAGACAGTTTGACACCAGTCTCGAGACAAGGTCTACCAAAGACAGTTTGACACAATGTTTCGTACAGAATCAGAATTTAATGTCTGCTGACAAGAGTCTCTCCTCCTGAGAAGTGAGAGAGAGAGCCCAGATCATGGGATTCACATCATACTTATACACATGAACAAACCAGTTACAGAAATTGTCATCATTCAGTGGAAAAGTACAGCACACCCTTTGCAGTAACATTCCACAGCCCCCCTCGCCCAGGGGAGGTCAGCTCAACCTCTCCTCCCGATAAGGCTCGAACCGTCATACAAACGGGAGTCGAAAGAAATCTAAACAGTTTATATATTGAGACTCTCATTGCTCTTTCATGGTCAAGCTGCCAGTGTACGATTTACTGAAACCTTGTCAGATGTCTTTTCTTCTAGCAGAATTAGTAACAATCTAGCAGGCTATTAGTAACTTCATCTGTATATTATTGTATTAATGTATATTAAGAAAGAGATAGAAACCAATCATAATAATTTCCATAACACCGGTCATGAAAAATTCATACCTAAAAGTCACTATTATGATTTCTAGTTTCTGCTGTAATGTGACTTGAATTGCTTTTCTGATTAAATAATTGTATTGTTTATAAAAATGTTTTAAAAACTAGAGGTTATTCGTTTTCATGCTAATACAACAGGACATGTTATGTCTATGTTGAGCAATCATTTGTGACATAGTCATTTAAATCAAGCCGACAGATAAAAGCTGTGTAGATGGGGCAGCAAGGCCAACCATTTGTAGAATGGTATTTTTCATCATGCTGATTCGCTATTTGATAAAGACTTGATTGGTGAAATGCCTCAGAATTAATAAAATAAATATTGTAACGTTGCAATTTTAGGTGTATTTAGGACGAGAATGTGAAATTGTTTTACTAATGTGGACATAAATCTTTTATAAGTTGACTTCATGCTATATCAGCACTAAAATTTTTACAGCAGGGGTATTCTATTTTTGCTTTCAGAATGCTTAATTTGAATGCAGTGGCATTTTCTCATCCAAGCTGCTTTTGTCTGTTAAAGTACAACTGACATTCTGTGTTCTACTGCAAATAGAATTAAATTGTCCTAATGGCGGCCTTGAGTAAAAGGCAAGAGGTAATTAGAAGTCTGAGCTTCTGAGTTTTAACCTTTCAGATCAGAGAATTTCTGAGGTTTGGTGAATTAATTATGAAAATCCGCCCATTTCAGTAACTAATAAAACACCTTTGTTGTTTGTTCTGACTCAAAGCAAAGTGTGCAAAGCATGTTGGGTAGAAAGTACACCATTCACAATGGAGGAGGACTGTCTTTTGTCGCTACTATGGTAGAATGTAGCTTCGAGCTGGCAGAAATACATGGCTGCGGATTGAACTTGCACGGCAATTTGAACTACGGAAAGATCTTGGTTCTTTGTGGTTTGATAACATACAAATGCACAAATGGCATCTCTATTATTATTATTTTCGACCCAGTGGAAAAGTTTGAGAACTTTTCTCAGTATCGGCACTCTCCTTTGAAAGCCATCAGTCCATGTCACGACTCGGACCGGCAAGTAACAAATGTTTTTTCAGTATGTCATTTTACAATGGCCCAATGTATTAAACTTACCACAGCATTTTGAAAATGCACCATAAACTAAATATTCCAAAAACAGAGTGAGCACACAAAAAAATTACTATTATTTTTCTTTTTTGCAAGTCATCGAAGAATATCCATTATTTCATGTCTCCATTGATGGAAAGGAATTGTGCATAAAATAACAAAAACACGAATTGCATTTTGAGGTCTTAAAGAGAGGCCAGTGAAGTTAGAAAAAAAAAGTTTTTTGATTGAAACAATGAAACGAACATAACCAACTGAATGAACAATGCCTCTGTTCCTATTAGTGTTCAACAGAAATACATTTTATGCATATTACCTCGGCTATAAACAAACATGGGAAGGCAGGAATTGTTGCTATTGAACCAGATAAGCAGTCAAGCCAATACCCCTGCCTTTTTGTACACAGGGCCACATCAACATTCAATAGTGGGAAAAATAATAGTGGATTTAATTTAGTCCCTTATTTGCTACAAAACACTGTAATGATATAGATTTCCGTGTGTCGTTGCTGTTATTATCTGGTTATCCTCATACATTTCTAAATTTCTGTTCAGGGTTGTAATTTCCCAGGAACAGCATTGTCTCAGTTGTAGAACCTTGAGGGCTATATTTATAAGTGGGTTTAAAAGAAGTATGTATTTGAATGGATATTCCTCTTCTTCCTTCACAAAGATTCATCAACTGCTTACTCAACCATGAAACTGCTAATTAACTCAAGTGAATATATTTTTAAAAAACATTTAAAACATTTTTTTTATGTGTGCACTTAACATTACAGCAAGAAGTCTCTGAACCTATGGGCAGAATCTATTGGATCGCAGCTCATTTTGACAATCAGATCTTCATTGCGTCTTCAGATGTCAGTCACATGTTTGTTAGTGTTACTCACTTTTGCTTTCCTGTATATTATCTTTTTAAGAGCTAGTTCCCTGAGCAATTGAGGCTCCTCCACTTACCATGTTTGTTGCACAGTCAGGAACGGTTATTGATTATCATTCCCAGGCTTCCGTAATTGAGTGGTCATGATATTTTGGTCTAGTTATGTTTTTGCTATGTTTTCGTTTTGATTGCTTTCTGGGAAGACGTTACTTGTTGTTCTGTGTCTTTCTGAGTCCTGCTGTGTTTCCCTTTGTTTGGAGACACACACAGGATACCAAGGGTCGAAAAGATGATCACAGGGGGAAGACAGCAGCAACCACAAGAAGCTAAAGCCGCAGTCGGTGGAGATCTGGAACACGTGGAGTTGGACTTCCACCGCTGTATAAAGGGCAGTGTACATATCCCAGCCTTCAGTGTGAGAAGCCTGTCCCCAGTATGGCTGTGGGCTGAGGACCCTGGATACATCAGGCTGCACGAGTTGGGCGAGATCGGAGAGTGAGCATGCCTTTACTCCAGCCCACCAGGTCTTGCTGTGTGTTGTCTTGTCCAAGTGGTCTTTTCCAGTTTACCTGTGCCCTGGGTGACTGCGGGCGCTATTTGCTGTGACACAGTCATCTATTCTGTGTATTCATTTATTTTCTGGTATTGTGTTCGTCTGCCGCAGGGTTTTTGTTCAAAATTTTCCCTGCTGGTTAGTTCTCCACTTCTCATCATAGCCAGGTTCAGGCGGTTAATCTGGTCATTGAGTGGCTTAGTGGGAGGGCTGGGGGTAATACATCTAGCTGTGTCTTGTCTCCTAGTTTTTGTTTGCCATGAGTGGGTGTACTATAGTGCAGTGTGACTCACTGTATCACAGTTACATCACAGGTGAGATGGATGGTTAAAGGGACAGGCAACACTGACCACGTTGTGTGGGCCAGATCTGGCTGAGTGGAGTGTGATAGGGGATGGAAGAGAGCTAGCTGTATCAACACACCAGTGTGAGTTGAGAATATTTCCCCACGCGGCTGTTTGTAACAGTCGCCTCATGAATTACCGGGGGCTGTTTGTAACAGCCGCCTCATGAATTACAGGGGGCTGTTTGTAACAGTCGCCTCATGAATTACCGGGGGCTGTTTGTAACAGTCGCCTCATGAATTACCGGGGGCTGTTTGTAACAGCCGCCTCATGAATTACCGGGGGCTGTTTGTAACAGTCGCCTCATGAATTACAGGAGGCTGTTTGTAACAGCCCCCTCATGAATTACAGGGGGCTGTTTGTAACAGCCACCTCATGAATTACAGGGGGCTGTTTGTAACAGCCACCTCATGAATTACAGGTGGCTGTTTGTAACAGCCGCCTCATGAATTACAGGGGGCTGTTTGTAACAGTCGCCTCATGAATTACAGGGGGCTGTTTGTAACAGTCGCCTCATGAATTACCGGGGGCTGTTTGTAACAGTCGCCTCATGAATTACCGGGGGCTGTTTGTAACAGCCGCCTCATGAATTACAGGGGGCTGTTTGTAATAGCCGCCTCATGAATTACCGGGGGCTGTTTGTAACAGCCGCCTCATGAATTACAGGGGGCTGTTTGTAACTGCCGCTTCATGAATTACAGGGGGCTGTTTGTAACAGCCGCCTCATGAATTACAGGGGGCTGTTTGTAACAGCCGCCTCATGAATTACAGGGTCTTCTGTTCCCAGTCCTGCATGGCAACCTGTTACTAAGAGCACGGGGGGAACAGTCCTAAGGTGTAAAGACTGTTTGAGCGCAACTACATTTTGAACAGTGTTGTTATTGATGGGGTGGCAGATGACACCGATGGTTGAGAGATCCTGGTCTTGGTTTTTGAGTGACAGGGGAAATGAGGGGGGAAAGCGCATTCTAACAGTGGAAGAGACAAAAAACATTTTATTACACCAAAGAAATGCCAGAAATAGCTCCCTAGCCTTGTCCCGATGGCCTTTTAAGTTGTTCCGGATGGGAACAGATGTTAAAAGGGAACTAAACTAAACTAGGAAATGTCTTTAAATGTTGAAAGGGCACAAAACTACACTAGGAAATTTATTTAGATGTTAAAAGGGCCCTTTTAAGCATTTTGATGTCTGATTAAAACTCAAGTTCAAATCCGAATCCAAAAAAGTAAAAATTTAGAATTACATTTTTTTTAAAGATTAAGGTTAGAAAAAAATCTGTAAAAAGTCTTGCATCTGAATATGAGCAGATAGATTCTTTATAATCCTAATTAAACAGGAAACAAGTTTGGAATTTCAAATGTTTTTCTGAGTGATTTGATTGTCCTCAAAACTTTGAAAGAATTAAATAAATAAAATACCCTGGACCAATGGCAGGTTTGTATTAGAAAAAGAAACTCAATTGTGTTTACATTAGTATGAAAGCACATGTCTGTCAAGGACATTTCTTTTGAAAAAGAGTTTCCCTGGGCAGGGCTGTGCTAATTTAGCTCTATGCATAAATGGCAAGTCTATTTTCTTGGTCTGCAGCTGCATGAATAAGAATGTTGAGAATAACTTTTTTGGAGAGTTTTGGAATTGAATAATTATGAGAGGAAGACAGTGTGCTGGAAGCAAGATGGTAGGTGTTTCTGTGGCTAAATCAGCCACAGTGGCACCTGTTTAACTCGCTCTTAGAAAAATATCATACAGGATCAGGATATCATACTATTACACCATTACACTGGTAATTACACTGGTAATTCACACTATTACACTGGTAAAGGGAGAGATGACATAATGGACATTTCGTGGAAGCATGGAAGTAATTCAAGTTAAGTACCTTACTCAAGGGTACAGCAGCTGGGTTGGGACTTGAGTAGGACTTTCCCAGTCATGAACCAAGCCGATTTTATCCAATGCATAATTAATCCATGGGCGATTTTACTGCGCTATGACCATGCTACTTTGATTTGTATGAGAGCCTCACAGCACAGTCTGCTTCATGGAACCAACTTGGTGAGCACCCTCTATGTCACATAGAGCTAAAAATTGGTGGCTTAGCAACTTAAGGGGCACTTAAATATTTGATTGATAAAAAGTAGTTCTTACTAATGGAAAGGTTTGACATCTCTCGCCTTATTTATGTGCCCCTGAGTTATGATTTTTTTTCCCTCTGCCCCCTGCAGCTTGTTATATTGGACTTCAGCTATTTGTCAGATATCAAACAGATTCATTTTCCACTGGTATTTTTGAAAGCACAATTTTTTTTCTCTGTAGATTTAGCAAAAACATTGCTTAGAGACTGAAGGCTCGCAGTTGCAATTCATATCCCTCACTTCAAAGATGAAATAGTTCCTCTTGGGAACTTGGAGCATAGGAACCCCTAGGACACGTAGAGAAGATTTGCCCCTTTGGAACTCAAAGGAAAAGTGTCCAGCCGTACCACGCACAAATGATACGGTCTCGAATCAAAAGGTCCAAACATCTTTGTATGCAATGTATAGCTTTTTTATTTTGATCAAATGTGATTGTTTCCTGTTTTACTGCTCTATAGTAACCAGTATGACTATTATATTAGCATGTGCAAAGTTTTATTTAGAGATTACAAGCAATAATGGCTGCAACATTTCCCTCCATCATGGTTGCAAGTATTTCCAGCACTTGCTGCAGATTTGGGTGATTTTTCACCTGTTTTTGGACATTCCATGGCTCTGGTTGATATTTTCTGGTAAGTTAATGTGCTCGACCAGTTCAAAGATGTCCCCTGAACTAAAAATGAGACGGCTGACTTTGTGTTCTAAAAAAAGGAAATGTTCATGGGTGAGAATGCAGTGAAAGCCACATTGACATGGTCTACCTAGTGGTGTTGTTTAAAACCGAAGTCCTCCTGAATAGGTTCCTTTTTGTAAAGCTGCATTGGCCATTTAAGAGCATCTTAATATTAAGTAATACAATGTGAATGCTTTATGAAGGTATCAAATGTATGAAATACAAGTTTAGTTATAAAATACTGCCCAGACAGAGCAAATGTAATTAACAACATTGAGAAGTGATATTTCAGCAAAAAATCAAAAAACAAAAACAAAAAAAAACAACAACAATTAAATCTGTCTCTAAAGGGCAAAAGCATTGTTAAAATTTAAGCTTTGCCTAAATTGTTAACTTGCTTTCATACTGAATGGCTATGCTATATATGTATGTATGTATGTATGCGTGTCTGTTTGTAAACGCAAACACGCATATTTATTGGGGATTTCATGTGCCGGCTTCTAAAATATTCAACTGCTTAATTTAGAGTGGTGCCAGTGGAATTTACTTTATAGAAATACATATCGTTTCATCGGCACAAACACCTAGAGCCTAGCTGAATGTTGAGAAATGTTCATTCATCATACTTCCCTCTGGATATTTCTCCAGAGGGAAGTAACAGATGTTACATAAACATATACATATATATA
>JAOYSI010071860.1:0-22030 GCA_025775065.1 Hiodon alosoides
TCGTCGTCGTCGTCGTCGTCGTCGTCGTCGTCGTCGTCGTCGTCGTCGTCGTCGTCGTCGTCGTCGTCGTCGTCGTCTTCAGTGTTGACTTTTCCGGATAGCACATCCTCTATCCAGTCCTCCAACTCCTCTGCTGTGGGCAAATCTTCATCATCAGGCATGTCCAGCCATATGCTGTCCGCCTGCCAGAGGGAGGTCAGCATGGGGTCACAACACAATAAGGATTAAATCATTTAGTAAGGTCACAGTAACTAATGGATAAAGAGGGAACTTTCTTGAATTAATATGAAGATTTCCTCAGACTTTCCTTCTGCTGAAGAAACAATTCTGCTCAGGGTGTTAGTCAATGAGGAAGGTAACTTTACAAAACATGATAAATAGAAATGTTTTGGACTTACGTCAGTAACGTTGACTACCCCGATCTGAGGCTTGAAGAGGTCCACCTGGAATGTCTTCTCCCAGTAAGTGATCAGCTGAAATGATCAGACACAAGAAAATCACTGCACTATCCAGAGTAAGACATTCAGATTTCTCTTGTTACACCCAATTGGTGGACTGAAGAACCATCTTTGTCTGTGACATGTGCATTATGAAACCCCTATTCAGAAACAAGACTCAGATGGAACTGTGTTTCAATGTTTTTGTGAAAGATCATAGCGCTTGTGTCCTCCTCACCAGGGGGAAGTCGTCTGGGTCAATCCACACAATGCTCAGATCAGGATTGTGAGTGTTGTCTCTGGCTACTTCCTTCAGGATTTCAAGGAACTCATAACCATCTGGAATGTTTTGGAACTGTCACTGAACATCAACAATAGATATCATCTGACTTATCATCGTCATATAATCATTAATCTTTACCAGGGTCCTCTTTTTCAGCAAAGGCCACAATATGGACTCCATTCATATCATCTTCCTGGAAATAGAAATGGAATATTAAGAAGAAAAAAAAAATAATCATTAGAGACCTAAGATTCTACATTTCAAAAGTTTATGGAATGGCTTATATTTGTTTTTTATTTGTGAAAATAAAATTACAAAATTATTATTTTTTATTTAAAAAAATAGTTTTTCTACGGACGCACTAATGCAGAAGACCAAAAAATAAACTTGAAAGACTACATTTGTGTAAAAAAAAGCTAGGGTGCCTAAGATATTTGCACCGTACTGTATCTATAATTTGGTTCTAGACATTTTGACAACAAGAGCCTTTGCAATGATTTTCCCAAAAAGTTTATTCCAAGAGCCTCTTCTCTTTAGTTTTGCTTTTGACCTGCACTGAGTAAGACACTGCAGGAAGAATCTCCTTACCCAGGTCTCAAACATGTCCATCGTGCGTAGTTTTCTCAGTGTTGGTCTGGAAAAAAAATAACGCATTGCAGCCCTTCCATTGTGGGACATGTGTTTGCGAACTGACAGATTTATCTATCTCAATGAGAACATGGTGAATAACAGAATAGCTCATGGTTCACAACCAGGACCTGCTGAAGAACACGACTATCATTGATATAAGATGAGATCAACATCATCATGTATTGTAGAGAAAATCTAGATCAAAGCTTGGTCCGGAGGATAATGGCAAGATTACGACCAGAGAATTGTCTTGCGTTGAACTAGTACCTTCTGTGTTCTTCGACGAAGTCCACAATCTCCTCCTCCGAGTTGGGCTTTTCAGGAATGGTTACGGGTTCCTCCATGAAGGGTTCATAGAAGTCCACCTCGTTCATCTTCAGACTCAGCTGTTTGGCCACCTAACACACATCCAACAATGAGTAGAAGACTTTAAGGTTAATAGTTGTAGCAGTCATAACAGTACATCTATATCTGAATTTAGTTTTTCACATGTGCTTGATGTATAAAAAACAAACAAACTCACGGTTTTATCGAAGGTGGCAAAAAACTTGACGTAAGGCTGGAACTGTTCAGCAGCCTCCTGAAAAGCTTTGAAGTCTAAGAGCAAACGGGGGGGTAATTAAAATGCATAGAGACAGAGACATTTCAGGTGAAAGCAAAGGACTGCCAGTAACCCAACCAGAGCAAAAATTAACCCACTTAAGCTTCAGTTTTGCCCCTGGCATTGTGAGATTTAGATTTGTTTGTTTTTTAATTTATGTCGCTATTTTAAGCCTGACAAATCGGAAGGTGAGTGGCTTTACTGAAGAGGCAGCCAGTCCACTAATGCCTCCTTAGGGCTCCTGTGTCGACACATTCCACTGAGGGAATCTGGCTTTGCTGAAAGACTGAAGTGGGGCAGAAATAGCTGACCTGCGACCCTGCTCTGTTTCTTACAGTCTGGTCTCAGAGGCGTTACAGGGATGATAACTTTCTACGGTGCTGACACAGCGATGCTGAAAGAGAACCAGCTTGTGCGTCGCACCATGCAAGGGGCAGGCGGTTGTGTTTCTGATGATGGATAACTGCAGGAGGCGGCAGTGGGCACCAAGCTAGTCATCAACTTCAGTGGAGCAATATGCCGGACGTGTTTTTTTTATAGCGAAGATGGGAAGGTTAAAGTTTTGAATCTTTAGTCCCTCTGAGACCATCTTAAATTCTTAAAGGGTACTTTTAAAAAAACGCATCGGCCGCTCACGTTCCGAATCCTCGCTCTTGAAGTACCCGATGAGCCTGATGTCCTCCTCCATGCGGTTGAACGCACGCAGCTCCAACGCGTTGTTGATGAGCTCCACGGGGTCATCCAGTAGCTGAGGGAACCAACAACACCAGGACGACAGTGTAGATGTCACTGTGACACCAGGGCATGATTAAACAGCAGAGTGTAACCTTCTTACTGATCATTCTACTGATAAAGCGAATTTAAAGCGAATGCTCATAGCTAGGGGCTTGAGAAAAATAAAGACTTTATGTAATAACACACAGGAGGCAGTCTGCAAAAGACATCAAAAGTACTGAAAGAGAACAGTTTCCAGGTTTCTGAGATTTCCTCAAAATCAAAACCGTATAACTCTACTGTCATCTTTTTTCTGAAACTTTGAAAAAATGAGATAGCGCCAGCACAAGGAAAACAGCAGGTGGAAAGGTGCTCTGCGTAATGTTTGTTAATCGACAGCCCAACCTGCTCCTTCAGTTGCATTTCAAAGCAGACCGGAGGGAGTGAAAACTGGCATGAGCCATCCAGCCCTGACTTCAACTGGAGCGGGGATGAGCTCATGAAAGCGAGCGGGAATTCCCAGTGCTG
Source organism: Hiodon alosoides (assembly GCA_025775065.1). Lineage (NCBI taxonomy): Eukaryota > Metazoa > Chordata > Actinopteri > Hiodontiformes > Hiodontidae > Hiodon > Hiodon alosoides. The sequence goes on from JAOYSI010071860.1 coordinate 3,194, forward strand.
TTTCCTCGTCCTGAAGACATGTCAGCCCATTACAACTACCCCCACCCCAGTATACTCACATCCAACAGGAACTCAACCAGGGTTTCTGCAGAGAGCTCGCCGTCAAACTCGATCACCCGATCGTCTTTGAAGATGTAGATGCTGCCCTCCTCCTGCAAACCTGGGGACCCAAAGATATTCTGTTCAGGACACACTGGTGCGTTCGTAAAAATCTATAAGCGGATCCAATGAGAATCTAATTAGACACAAATAGATGTATCAACAAACAGTACGCATTGCTCCATGAGAATCATGTAAATCCTAAAATACTGTATATGCATACAATTGGAATGCATATTGAGTAAAATTTTATAGAAAATGACAGTGCATGCCAAGATAAAGTTATAGGTTTCAAGTTCTCTCAGAATTTTACATTCCTTAGTCACACTAGTGATATTGTTTCAAATAAGAGCTCTGACATGACACCTTACCCAGTTTCTTAGCCACTTTGGCATCTTTGCGGGAGTCTACCAGTCCAAACCCTATGCCCTTGCCTTCCAGGACCTGAGCAGCAAGCTACAGAAGGGGACAAGGTAGGGAGAGAGAGAGATCATGAGGATTTGGATATTCATCAGGTATTCTACACGCGTAATTACATCCGGACAGACTACTTATTCATGTCATGTTGTGTCAGTCAAAGACAGCATTTGTGATGAATGAATGGGTAACTACATCTACAATTGCAATGAGACGTGGCATTTCATTCACAAGACCGTGGCGGGTGAGCTTGTGTAAACTTCCCCCTCAGGCTCTGTCTCGTGGGTCTTAATATCAATTATTAAAATGTCCATTAGCAGTGGGAACCAGTGAGAAAGTAAGTTCCTTAGTTTCTGTTTCCACACTGTCTACATTTTGTACAATGTCTTCATTAGAACTTAAAACTCAGAGTCTTAGTTACGTTTATTATTTTTATTGTTTGTGGTTTATCTGTGGCTAGCAAGGCTGTTCATTTTCAGAAACCACTTCCAAAAATAGGCTTGTCACACGTATACACTCCAATCAACTTCAGTGGAGTTTTCTTGGGTTTCCCACGGTGAAGGCTTAAAAAGTAAATACAATGGAAGAGAACACAATAAATGCAGATGATTAAAAAATATATACAAAGAACATTCATAAAATGCATTTGTTTTAATGTAGTTTACCTTTAAATTTAATATTTTAAATATTTTTGTCTTTCATTTTTTGAGATTGGTTATTTCACACAACAGAAGTTGACGAAACGCATGAGTGAAAAATACAGATACATTTTTTGTGTATTTCAGTAAAACTCATGTGCAGTAGAGATACAGAGCAGATCACTGACAATCAGAAACTCCTAGTCTAAATTCTAATCTATTATTTTTACAATACTAGTGAATAAACACATTGCCATTTGATTTTCTTTATTTTTGATCAGCCCGGGACTGGCATCCAGAGGACACTTTCGGCAACCTATTAAAACACAAAACAAGCCTGCAGAAATAAAGGAAAGAGCAGCAACAGCCAATCACATTGGCTCTCTTGATTAGGAAACAGTTCGGGGAATAAAATAGCCAGGAGGGAAACAGAGCCTGTTGTATAATCGTTTATAGGTTTATATCTGCATTATAAATAGAGCCACTGTGTGATTCCCTCTGAGTGGAAACAGAGAGAACATGCCTGCACCATGGCCTCTGATAAACACTGATACAAACAGTGGCACAACAGTGAAATAACACAAGCAGTTACACAGTGCCCTAATGATGATAGTTAAACAACAAATGTTGGTTCCAACTTTTTCACAATGCGAGATGTATATAATAATACATACTTCAGGTGAGAGTGATACATTTAGGTTATGGGGACCGAGGTACATTATCAAGAGATCCCTTTTAAAGTCGACACTGGTATGTGGTTGGCCATTCAGCAGTTCCAACAGTATCTGGGAGCCCAATTACACCCCTGAGATGCCAAGGCAGGGAATGAATGAACTGCAGACGATCAGCAGTTGCAGAACACAGGGGTCTTGTAGGGGCATAGGTCAGACTGCAGATTGTAGATACAGCAAGGTTGCAATCTTGGCCGCTTAAATTTAGGCTGCAACAGGTATCCAGTGGGAGGAGGAAAGGAGGGGTGAAACATATGTTGAAATACATGTCTCTGTAGTTTAAACAGTTCAATGAATTGCAAGAAACTACGCCTTAATGTCTTCACAAATAACTAAATGTTTTTTTCTTCAGAACATATCTATGGGAGAAAATACATTATCAGGTCATCCTACACATTAACTAAAACTCAATAAATGGGGCCAATAATAGGGCCATGTGGAACACTTTCTGAGAACAACAGACATTTGATGAGAGAGGTAAATTATCCCACTGTCTTAACATTTGCTTTAGAAAAACGTCCCTCCTCTGAACCTGATAAATATGTGAAGTTTAAGACTTGTCCCAATTTATTTGTAAAGTTTTAAACTTAGATGCAGCCTTGAACTATTCAATGAAAGTTTCATGAACACTGCATAACTAAAATCTCCTCACAACCTGTTATTGCTGGCACTTGCTTTAAACTTTAAACGTTTATAATGAATAGACAGCTATGAGAAACAAAAACTTCAAACTAATTAGCAAATGTTTGAGAACATTTACATACTTGAAACAACCCCAGGACCCATCACTTCCTTGTGCTACAGGAATATGCCCATAAAATATTTACTGCTAAATTAGAAATTAATATTATGGCTTTAAAAGTTTCTGTACTCTGAATGTGTGTCCCACTTGTGGGAACCCATTAAAGTCAAACCTACTTTCTTGCAGGTTTACTTATAAATTAGTAAATAGTATTTTTTAAAATGTTTTATATATTTATTTATTTTTACTTTTTGTTAATTATAATAAGAAATCTATTGCAACAAATTGCAATTATTGGTGGTACCACAGAGGAAGGATATTACATGTATATATCAGGATCATTGAGATGAGTGATGTAATATAATGTTACAGTTTAATTTTACCGCTTATTCAATCCACAGATTTTTGTTTAGATTTTTTACAGTTTTGATAACTACAGATATATTTATTCGTTTAGCACACACCTTTCTCCAGGGTGACTTACACTGTGACATCACACATTCGAGGCTAACAGCATGGATACGTCGCTAGTGGCACCATGGTAAGGGTTCATGCAGTGTCATAAAACATGAGCAGGACTGCTTGAGTGGTTCATGCATCCAGCAATGAAGGAACCTGATACAATAGCAAAAAAAAAAAAACAATATTATTCAATGGCAAACAAGAGCAATATTGTCGGTCTGAAACAACGGGTCATTACTCAGAAGACCTCCTCCAATTGCAGAGTGTCCCACAAAATCCTCTGACCGTACAAGATTTCTGGCATGAAGCTTTGACTTTGGTGATGAAAGCTCAGGTCAGTCAAAGCACAACCTGAAATTTATACTCAATAACTCAATAAATCCAAAGCTTCCAGGCACAATTTACTCCTGAAACAAAACCCTGTGTCTCAGTCTGAGGGAGAATGGCCTTTTATTCAAGGTATTTGACAATGAGAGAACCTCTCTAGCATCTTAAAATATACAATACAATACAATTTCAGCCCTACACCTCAAGAACACATAAAAGTGTCAGCCCTATTTATGGCAGAACGGCCAAGTAGAAGTGAGTGACGTACGATTATTCACAAGTGGGAAATGAATTATTATAAACAGCCTGTCGCACAGGCCGATCGCACCGTCCCACTCCAGAACGAGTCTGACCTTGAGACTACCTCAGGAGCTATTATAGAATGGTCTTAAAATAACTCAGATAATTACAAAACAAAATCCTAACCTTTTAAATAAGGAATAATTGACGCTTGCAGTGAATGTGCATTTGGGTTTATTTGGGTTCACATATCAGTCTGGACATACATAGTATTTTTTAATTATGTAGGGAGACATTGGTTTGCTATGCTATCATTCTAGCAAAACTGTGTGAGTTATTCTTGGCTTGGACCTCACATGTCCCCAGCAGTATAAGTGGCTTGTATGGCTTTAGTTTCTACTTATTGTATCTGTGGTGACCTATGTTAGAATAACTCACTAAGCAAGCTGATAACTACACTACACCCAGCTAGCAATATGCTATGCCTACATCTCTTCCTGCTTCTGCCTCTGCCCCAGAAAAAGCTTGCCTATGTCGTTACCTCCAGGACCAGCTCCGACATCTGGTGCTGCTTCTGTAGCTCCTTGCTGGAAGACAGGGGCTGGTGATAGAGCAGGCCGAGCATGCTGTACTTCTTCAGCGCCTTCTTGTAGTTCTTTTCATCAATGTCAATCACCCTGTCCTTGCCGTCAAAGCTGGGGAACTCCAGACCCTCTTCTGCATGGCTTTGGGAGGCCAGGCAAAGGCAGGACAGAACAAAGATCCAGTGGGCCCTCATGGTCTCCCTGGATACAGGTGCCCTGAAATCAGCGAGAGTTGAAATCAAGGGCCCGTAAAAAAAATTGGGTCAGACTGTGCCAGAGAGGACACTGAGGGTGCAGGAGGCAGGAACCTGTCCGCACCTTCAAAAAAAGAAAAAACAAAGATATAAAAATAAGATTTCTCCTAGAACTGTTCAACTGTCTGTAGCTCCAGAGCCCCAGGCAGCCTCTGCTCACCCCCTGCTCACCCTCTCTTCACCCAAGATAAAAATGAAAGACAAAATATTTAGACACAGACTCAGGATGAGAGAGCTTTGGTGCAGGATACCTTACATAGTGCTGCCACTCTCCCCTAAACCATTTTTAGGAAGCCAGTTGTTTCTGGTCTATAAATAAATACTGAGCCAATGAAAAAGAGGACAGACAGAAGTAGCATTGGGGGATTGTTCTGCCTCTCTCTCAGTACCTGAATGGATGAACGTTCTCTAAGATTGTCAGGAATAAAAAGCCACTCATTTTTATTTAATGGGATTTCACATAGAGTTCCTACCAACGTAGCTAAGATGTTATCATTGCAGAGGATCATCCTGACAACAACCCAAAATAAAAACAATTGTAAGAGGAAGCCGCTTGCGGTAGATAGGGTTTCTGATCCTAGTCTCCTGTGACATTCCATATTGGGGTTTAAATGCTTTTGCAGACTATAAATAATACTGAGAGTATTCATCAGGGTGAGAATGCATAATTATGATGGTATAATTATTACTAATTATACCCTAATTAAGATGTTGATGTATGTCTGTGAATTCTAATAGCAATGCTGAATGAGCCTATTTTTCTGCATTTAAATGTCAGCTTAATGATTTTGTTTGAAGGGTGTAGCCTATATATTTTTTAAATGTCATAAAATATGTTTGGAGGGCTATTTGGTAAAGTGGTTAAAACGTTTGTTTGACATATGAAATAAGAGTAAACAGAACCTACAATGTCCATTCTACACGGTTCAGAAGCACTAGCAGTGACATTTAGCACTAGCAAGACATTTAAAATTCCTATATTGTTATTTTAATATAAGTGGGTTTTTAAGTCTTTTAAAAAAACTTTTTACGTAAGTAAATCAGTTATTAGGTTGCTTTAATTTTACGCAAGTTTCAAAGTTTCTCGCGGTTCGTTTCTTTCACAGAAAGCACGGTAATATCATTCCGGTCGAAGAAAGGATTTCAGACCCTACTAGATGCAGAACGAGCTCACGTTGTGCTCAGACACAACCACACGATCGATTGAAAATGGAAACAAAACTACGGCTGCTGCTACCTATTTTTACTCTACATATTTTCGGAGTTGGCTTTAGCTCGGCGGAGACTGGTAAAATGATCCCTGAAACTAATCCGTGCTACAAATCTGTTAAAATAAACCTGTCCATTATCAACGTTTACATTGGGTTGTACTGTTATGCACGGTCAGAAAGTGACTGACTCGTTTCTTATGCATTGTCTGTGCTAATGAATGCAATACCTGGTTTTTAAGGCTAGGTTATTTTTTTTAAATAAAATTTGCCTTTAGAAAAATCATGTGTTTTGATGATAAAATTTGAAAAACGATAAGAAACGAACTTTCTATAAACTTTTCACAACGTTTACAACGTTACAATGATTTTCCGTGTCTAGTCAGCTTGTTTGTCAATTTAGATTATCTAAGTGAACATATTTAAAACAAAACATGTTTTATTGAAATCGGTCGGCGTGTATGTGAAGTTCAAGTAATCTGGTGTTTAAGTTTGTTGGGTTGTTTTTATTAGTAACCAATGATTATGAGATTTTATCCCACAATACATAATTCTGTTAACACCAGCCCCTTCTATTGGTCACCAGGGAGACAGTGGCAAAAGTACCTTAGTAAGATCACTGAAGCCACTCGGACTTACAGGCCTTGTGATCCACACAGTTGTAGCTGCCATCTCAGGTAACACATGAAGAATGAACAAACTCATTTTTAATGGAAAATACTCCTATTCTTTATATATTGCAGTACTGTGTATTGTGCCCACACATTTTTGCCATTTTACAATGGTGTTCTGGCCGACATTGGATTCCCTTTTTAGCATCTGCCAGACACCTTGCTCTCCTTGTGAAGTCTTTTGTATTATTGTCTACTTTATTTCTAAATCCATCTATTCTAGCAGTTTAAGTAATTTTCAATGGTGTCTTATTCCTGGTGTAATAAAAAGCAAAACTGCTCCAATATAATGGCTGGGAAACCCAGGAGAACGTAAGGAGATGGTAGTGTTTGAGCTTAAAATAATACTTGGTTACACATACACACACCAGTCAAAAACCTTTACCATGTTTAACCCTGGTTCTGAGTCGCCTTAAGCAGTTGTTTTCGGTGAAGACGCAGAGCTAGCTCTGCATTGAACCAAAATGATTCCTTCTTCTACTCTGGCCACTTCAGTGTCCTGGAGAAGGACCTGAAGCCGTTCAAGAGCGGGGTGCCGGAGGAGCTACTGAGAGACACAGTGAGCCGGGGTGTGGGGACACACTACCAGGTCATTGGCCATAAGCTGTATCGCGAGCAGAGCTGCATGTTCCCAGCACGGTGAGGGGTGTGTTTTGTGTGTTGTGTGTATATTTTTTCTGTGTGTGTACGCGTGCGTGCCTGAGAGATTAATCTCATGAAGCCAGTCAACCAAGGACTCAAAATCTTTTTTTTCAAGCCCTTTTAGAAGAAAAAAAATAATTGCCTGAAGCAGCCCCTAGTTTGTTGTCCTTCCTCTTAGAGTTCATATGACTCTTAACATTCCATTCACCCCATTCTATGTGTGCAACAGTGTTTAATAGATGCATGAATAACTGTACCATTTGAGTGTGTCGTTAACTCTCCTGTTTTCCTCGTTCATGTTCAGATGCAGTGGGGTGGAGCACTTCATCTTGCAGGTTATCAACAGATTGCCAGACATGGAGATGGTCATCAACGTGCGGGATTACCCCCAGGTGCCTAGCTGGGTGCAGCCAGCGCTGCCCGTCCTGTCGTTCAGCAAGGTTAGTGCTCATGCCCTCACACAGACAACGCACATGCACGCACGAGATGCACTTACCGGTACTAGTACACTCACGCACACATGAGATGCTCTTACCGGTACTAGTACACTCACGCACACATGAGATGCACTTATGGGTCCCATTACATTCACACACACGCACGCACGAGATGCACTTATGGGTACCAGTACATTCGCACGCACGAGATGCACTTACGGGTACTAGTACAGTCACACTCGGGTGGTACCCACTGCTCTTGTGTACACTCATACAGGTTTTATTACTGACTTGGGGAAACCAGTTAGCATGCTAATTCTCGTAACGGTGTTTTTTTTTGGGTTTTTTCCCCCTAGACTTCAGACTATAGGGATATCATGTACCCTGCCTGGACTTTTTGGGAAGGGGGCCCAGCAGTGTGGCCCATATATCCCACTGGTATAGGCCGCTGGGACCTCATGAGGGATGACCTGGAAAAGTATGGGAAAGAAATTGCGTGTGTAATCGCAATCATATCACACAAGTAAAGGAAATTAAGCGGCAGAAATCGGTGTTAAGAGAATAAGAGATGCCCTTATTCTGTCCTGAAGGTCGGCTCTGCAGTGGCCCTGGAAGAAGAAGGAGCCCAAAGGATTCTTCAGAGGCTCACGGTCAGTCTTCGCTGCTTGCACCTACATTTTATCAATAATCATTTAATCAGGATCAAGATTCTTGAGAGAAAGAGAGGGGAGAAGTAAAAACCATGAATTATTTTCGGTGACAAATATGTGTTTTATTTACTTTAGCGCATAACTTCTATTTTCAATTTGGTAAACTAACACAGCTAACAAATTTAACTTGAAAACCTTAAAATGCATCTATAATGAACCGTATTGATTTAATATGGTCGAACATGTTCTCCCCATTAATAAAGAAGTGTTCCTGCAAAGTTAGATTCATGTTTGGTTGGTGTCGATGTTCGTTCCACTCTCCTCAGGACCAGCCCAGAGAGGGACCCGCTCATCCTCCTGTCCCGAGAGGCCCCGGACCTGGTGGATGCAGAATACACTAAAAACCAGGCCTGGAAATCTGAGAAAGTGAGGGCAGGGTTTTTATGCAGACTTAAATCCGCTTGGCACCCGTCCTCCGCTGACGACCATTACAATATTAGTTGCTTGGAAGATGCCTTTATCCTGAACGCTGAACGTTTACTGAAGCAATTCAAGTTAAGAACCTCGCTCACGGTTACAGCAGCTGTAGAGGGATTTGAACTCTGGTTTGGAAACGGCTTATAATGGTAGAATTTCCCTATGAATATGTATGTGCCTTTTTGTCTTACGGGTTATCTTTCCTACTACATACGGTTCTGTTCTTTTAAAATGGCATCTTCTAGATTAAGTTGGAAACTGTGTGTATTATTTCTGGACTGCTTGAGAGGGCAGATACTGACTCATCCTGAGTGTTTTTTGGAGTTTGGAACTGAATTATTTGGTCACATTGAAGGAATAAGTTTGTTTTTCTGTTTCTGTTCTTTTCATCTGTTAGGACACACTAGGGAGACCACCTGCCAAAGAGATTCCCCTTGTGGATCACTGTAAATACAAGTAAGCGCTCCCTTTTTTAAACCACTACTTTTTTATGCTCTGGTAAATTGTGTTCCCGTTAAGTGTTTTTAGGTCATACAATTTTTTATACATTCACTGAAAACAGTTGTGAGTATATAAGGAGCCGGTGAATTTACCTATTTGAAACCACCAAAATCTTTCATTTAATTGTGACGCAGTGGTAGGTGTCTTAAATCATTGTTTAGTCTGACTTCTGCATTTCTATGGAGGTCTTCCCAATCTGGTCCTTATTTAAACAGTCTTTTCTCCTGAGCCATTAGGACACGTCACTCTTTGTTTCTGAGGGCAGTTGTGTATGCCTGTCATAAGATACAGTCATATTCGGCTCTACTAAATCATTTGTGCAGTTTATGTAAAATTGCTTTGTCCTAGAACATGATGACGATGGTGGGCCCCCTACCAGGAATCGAAGCCCGCTTAACCGTCTCTTTCCCGTTGTCCATCCACCTCCCTCCTCCAGGTACCTGTTCAACTTCCGAGGCGTGGCAGCCAGCTTCCGCTTTAAGCACCTGTTCCTGTGCGGGTCGCTGGTGTTCCACGTGGGCGAGGATTGGCTGGAGTTCTTCTATCCCCAGCTTCGACCCTGGGTCCACTATATACCAGTGAAGCAAGACCTGTCCAACCTCAGGTAGTCTCATCTGTGGAGCCCATTGTGAATGACTTTATCTAACCTTACCTGGAGGCTTCCATGGTCACCCATTTCTGACAATTGCCCTGCCTTACCTGGCAATCTCAGCCAGCATTACTCTCCCTGATTTTTCCACCAAAGCTTGGGAGGTGGAGGTCACTTCCATGCTTTAAACTAACAATTTGAGAGTTGAAAAGGTCAAACAATACCCAGTGCTCTATCATATTACTTCCAGTGTAGATTGCTGGCCAACCTTGTTTATGTAGCTGGGTTCTGAGCACTTAAACTTGTAGCATTGTACCAAGTCTCATATGGGTTTTTCCACGTGGAATGTGGCTGGAAATGATGACTACATTTACTACATTAACGATCGGTCACCAGATCTAACCAAATAGACTTTAAAATTAAATCTAACATTTTTAATGCAGTACCAAGCAGTTTACTTTGAAATCGCAGGATTTCTGGGGGGTCTTAACGACTAACGATTTATTTACCATAACAATCTTTCTCCCCAGGGAATTGCTGCAGTTTGTGAAGGAAAATGATGACGTCACACGCGAAGTGGCTAAAAGGTAGTAATAGTTTGCTTGTGAAAGCAATCAGTCACAGTGTAGCAGATGGTGCGTGCTAGATTGGATGGCCACATTGTGTTTTCCTTCTTGTTTAACGTTCTTGTTAAGTTTGCTTAACCGTTTTTCTTGCCTGCCTCACCATCTTTGCACATTAACTTAGAACATTTTCTATGGGATGATCTTTTCAGTCTCCATCATTTAAATGAGGAGACGCGTCCTTTTTTCTGCCTGTTTCCAGAGGTCAGAAGTTTATCCTGGATCACCTGGGCATGGAAGATGTGTCCTGCTACTGGGAGAAGCTTCTGACTGAGTTTGGGGGCCTGCTGAAGCACAAGCCCAAGCGGAGGCCAAACTACATTGAGATCGTTCAAAACCAAGGGAGAACCGAGTTATGACATGGGGCTCACTGTCCAGCTGCCGGAGACGTGGAGGTGGCTCTTCAGCTGCTGCGCGGATCTTGGTTGAATTAGATGTAGTCTATAGTGTCAGTGCAAGTGAGTGTAGGTAATTCATTTACAAGAGTATTTAAGCGACTGGTGGGAATGTTTGTAAAAGTTGAACAAATACGTTTCTCATCTTGGAGATTACTTTTAAACAATAATAAGTATGGATGCCTTCGGTTCTTATAGTCGAGGATTCAGTCAATGGCAGATGAAAGATTTCATAATCGTTGAATGCTTTTTGATCCGAGCCCAGAGACCCTAGTTTCGAGCCTCGTAATGTGGCACACTCAACATGTGGTTCATGATGTTCCTACTTTCAGTGCAAGGTCCACCTGCCCATAAAATCAACTTTAATGGCGTGTACTGATTTAGTAAGACTGTTATATAGCAGTGCAGCACTGTATTGGCCTCTTCTTATGTTTACTGCCCCCTTGTGGACGGCACAGATGAGCAGTTGTTTCTGTCGCGGTGGAGTTGCTTGTGCCATGTTTGTACTGTACCGAATGTATAAACAGAACGCTGCCAGCTCTACTAAGCAAGTGACAGATACTGGGGACGTTTCCAATGCTCAATTTGTTGCAGTGGGAAGGTTAGTACCGCATTTATAAACTGAATCTTAAACAAATGACTTGCAGTGGCAGCTCTGTGCATGGTTGCCAACCTGAAAACCAAGAGCCAACAGTAATTTGATACATCTGTGAAATTAATATTTTTTTTTTTATAGTCTGGTAGGGCTGGATTATTGAGGTGCTTTGCAAAATTAACCTCATGAGTGTACCACTAAAATCACCAAGGCATGCATTGGTACGTCAGAACTGAAAATTTGAATATGTTGTAATATTCCTAATGTAGGTTTTTGTAATTGCCTTGGTGATAAAGGAAACTAAGTGTTGAAGAGTGACTGCAGTTGGCTGCTATTGAATCTGTTTTACTGGCGTTACTCGGGGGGGAAAAAGTCATTGTAAGCTCTTTGTGTTGTGTATTGACCAAAAAACTAAATAAGGTTTCTATTCACAGTCATGTAATACGACATTAAACCATGGGAGATCCATCATAAATTCCGTGGTAATGGGTGTCATTTTTTAAAAATTATTTCCGACTGTTGATTAGTGTTCAGCCTCACTGAAGTGGACCTTGCATGTTCTGTGCATTTTGAATGCATTGACCAGCTTTGCTGTTAACAAATATGTATTACAGCCATTCTGAATCGAATTTTTGCTCTGCAACCTTTTCTTTTTCCAAAATGAGTGACAACATAAAGTGTGCGTGCATGCGCACGCGTGTGTATATGCATACTAAATATATAAAATTATATACTAGCTTTATTAAGCAATCTTAATGTTTCTTAATGTTTAAACCTTGCAGCTATATTTTGTAGTTTTGTAGTGAAGCTTTTTTCCATTTTATTCATCAACCCTCAACCTCCGTCCTCTGATGATTTATTGAAAACTTTGCTCCGCACTACTTAGTTAACCTAATATAACTCTTACCTTTCTACATAAAGGAGTACGGCGGATAATTACAAGACCGGTACATTTAGGTAAAAAATTGTAAATTGGCATTCATCTATACAGTAAGTTTACACTATATTTTAAAAAAGGTTTTCAAACGCCGGAATGAAACGGCTTTTCGCTTGTGTTTGGTCATCCACCCATAGGCGGTGCTACATCATAATGTGTATTAAGCTAACGTTTGTGTTGTCGTTCCGGCGAGATAACTGGTGAAGTGTGCAGACCAGGTATGATATGTTATTGTAGCTCTTGCATTTGAAGAACAGGCGGTAAGTGTAGTCAATATAGTAGCCTTGTGTTTAGGCCTATTTAAAGATCTTAGCCAGATCGGAAAGCTGTTCATTAAGATTTAGTGGTAAAGGGCATAGAGTTCGCTGGGGTTTGAAGGTGACATTGCTAGTTTATGAATGAACGTAGCTTGCTTCCAACCGAAGTGAAAGCTCGCCTGCTATATTTGTGTGGTTTATTTAACCGGCGTTTACGAGTATTGGACAAAAGTCGGAGGCAGAAAGTGAACTGCGATTTAATAAAAAATATATTTGCCGTGTATACAAGTCTATGCGTATCTTTATACCAACAACGGCAGCTGGGGGAATAAACAGAAATGTTTACTTTTACAGTATATTTCATATTTACCAATAATTTTTTTCTTAAAAACGGTGTGCCCTGAAAAAATTTACATTAAATCCTCGTTTCTCATAATGCCTAAGCTTTCTTGACATAGCTAAGAAATAGCATTTTAATTAATGCCTGCAACCACGGTTCACCGTTATATCCCTTTCCTTTTGAGCAGATGTTAACATTTTTTTCCCACTTAAAAACATTAAAGTTGTTCAATGTGATAAGAACATATAGGTCGGACAAATAAAGATGCTAGAGTATAACAAAAGTAATGTAAATGTCCGCTGTATCCATAAATGCGTCGCATAATCGCAAATCAAGGCAAGAAGAGGCAAGAAACTTCACCTGGATATTCAGTAAACTTTAGGTTTATGTAGTCTATTTAGAACTTATGCAAGTTATGTACAACAAAGCAATTCCGTTCTTAAAATAAACATTCCAGCAAAACTTTTCTCAACATCTTCCGCAGATTCTTGAATGATTAAATGTAAACTGGCTGCTTCAAATGCTGCAGGATGCTCTCCACCGAACCACGTTTAAAATCCAGTTTCTATGCATTATTTTGAATGAACAATAAAAAATCATTCTAAACGGTAAAAGCCGTCCTGGGGTGGATGTGTATGACTGTATGCTGTGGTCAATTTGACTGATTTAATTTTCCCCAAAGGCGTGAGGAAGAGGAGCCAAGGTGACGCCCTGACTCGAGATTTAGTCTTGCCGGGTTATGCATCGCCCCCGCGCACACTCAGTCCCTCCCCAAAGAACAGGCAGCGCACCCCCAGGTGGGCTCTGCACCGGACTTCTGGGGGGCCTGTTTCCCCTCTCGCTCCCCCTGGTCCATGCCTCTAAAAAAGACATTCCGGCCCTATCTCCTGCACCCCTTCCCCGTCATATCGGCAAGCCTGTGTTCCCGGACACAGGCTGGGACCGCATTAAGGACCTCTTTGACAGAGAGTAAGTTGGAGGCCCACAGCCGTGGGTGAATGTGTAGTGGTATGTCAAATAAAACCCAGTCTCTATAATGCCTCTGCTTTAAGTGTTGTTCTGTTTGCAGTTAAACTTATGCGAGATTGGCTTATAAAAGCGGCTGTAGTATGTGTTTGTATGTAGAGCTAGTGTTCATTGCACAACACACCTGGTTGCAGCAGGCCCCCAACCTGGTTGGAGTTATTTGTTATTGATAAAAATGTTATGAGGGCATAATTTGGTTGAGCTTATTCGGAAGACTTAAGTACACTGAAGGAGAGACGGGGATGAACAGACCTTTGTGTGTACTGTTGATTGAAATGAAGAATTTGTTGACATCCAGTGAATCACAAACTGCTGTTTCTCTGCCCGGTATCCGGTGCTCAGTGACGTTAAGCTCCGGCCGTGAACTTGTCTTCCCCAGTGAGATGCAGTCGCACCCAGAGGAGATCACCAACATTGTGAAGAGTGGGCTGACCGCAGCCCTGGTGGGTCTGGTCTATGGAGGGATCCCCGCTGCTCGTCACGCCAGAGAGAGGTTCATCCAGCAGAGTCAGGCTGACGTGTTTCAGAACCGCGTCGACGCCGTGGTGTGTGTTTGTGTGCGCATGCATGCACGTTTGTGTTTACTAGTATTGTTCTAAGGATATTGTGAGAGAGAAAAAAAACATGTTTCCCTGCGTCTTGCTACATCGTCCAGTGTATTTAGCAGGACCGTTTCTTTTGGTAGAAACGTGAAAAACCTAGAAAGGGTTATGATCGTACAATACTAATCAGAATCAGATTTATTGGCTGTGTGTGGGTACCCATACAAAGAATTTGTCTCCGGTGATTCGTAGCTCTCACTGTACTTACATAGAACGTTTGAGAGAGAGAGATATATATATATATATATATATATATATATATATATATATAAAATATAACAAACAAGACAAAACATGAATAATATAAATTTATGTTAAAGTAGTAAAGTAAAGAACCAGATTACTTACTGCTAACACAAATGCCATAAAAATAAATAATGTTTGTTTTGTTTTTTTGCAGTAGAAAAATAACTCTGTTGTTTGTTTTTGTTCATCAAGCGCTCAGCCCACAACGCTGCTATCCGTGGCTTTGTAAGATTCGGCTGGAGGTGGAGCTGGAGGATAGCGGCCTTTGTCACCCTGTTCAAGTGAGTGTGACTCCCGTGGGGGCCAGGGATGATGTTGCTGCTCTGCAGTCATTTGCTCGTTGTTAGTCTGTAATTGTTTGGGAGATGCAGTTAGACAGAATGGATTACAAAGTTTACATTTTCTCATTCTACCCATTTAGACAGCTGGGTACGCACTGAGACAGTTGAGATGAGTTGTCTCCGCTCAAGAAACGGCATCGGTGGCCCTCGAAATTTCATCGTCGAGTTCATGTCCTCCACCATTTTTTAAAGCCCAGATTAAACCATAGCTTTTATGAGTGTAATTCACTTGTGCACAAAGCCAACAGGTTTGTGATGTGTGGTCAGCTGCTGGTTCAGCATTTTTCTCCAAGTTCCAGCCATACACTGTGTGTAGACTGTGTGTATACATTGTGTGTCCCCAGAGACGTTCAGCCCAGAGATGACGGCTCCTTGCTTGTTATGAATGGAGCTGTGGAACGTGTTTGTGCCCTTTTCCAGTGCGGTGTCCCTAGTTCACGTCTGCAGCTCAGATGTGACATTCTGTGACGTGAGGGCACAGGTTTGGGTAGGGGCAGCGGAGGGAGTATATCCTCTCCCTGAGACCCTTCCCCCCCAAGTCCCACCTGACCTTGACAAGAAGGTTAAAACCTTGCATTGTGCCTTTGGTGACCTCGCTGGCATCTCTGCTGTCAGGATGGGGAAGCTGTCAGTCATAGCATAAATCTAAATTAGAACGCAGGGACGCCAGAGTCACGCCTGGCCCCTGGCACCAGCATCATTTACTGTTTTACATCATTACAGGCAGATGCCCCTCTCTGTGGGCCCTCAAGTGGTTTCAGAGTTTACACGTAGGGTCGTCCGTCAATCCTGTATTATTTTTTTGATGTCTTGTAGTACGGCTGTCAGAAAGAATAATGAGTTGCAAAAAAAACGGAAAACCGGGAAATAAATTGAGTACAGACATAGGCCTGAATTTTTGTTACTGTCCTGTAAAATGCCTCATCAAAATATTTAATTAAACCAGGCCCTTGTGAGGAAAAAGGTCTTGCCCCTGTTCACCAACAATGGTCCCTGTTTCCCCTGCTGAGGGTGATTTTATAATGGGATAGTGGACGGTGCGTGACCTCTGACCCTCTGCTCTTGTCTCTTGTGCAATACCAGCACCGTTAGCACCGGAATGTCAGTGTACAGGGACGAATACACCCTCAGTAACTACGCGGTCGCTGGAGGTGAGTCACAGATTAAATACACCACCACATAACACACCGTGTTTCTTTGATTTCTCCGAAGACTGGCGTTTGAATCTCTGCTTTTCCGCAGCAATCACGGGAGGCCTGTTCCGGCTGAATCTTGGGCCAGGTGGAATGGTGGCAGGGATGGCCATTGGAGCAACCTTGGGGTGAGTTGGGTGGGTGTGATGATGTCACTCGCTGGAATGGGATGAGAGGAAGGGTGGTAACTTGCTAATCTTCTATAACGAGACCTCTTATGCAGAGTTAGTGGGTGTGTGAAATGTAAGCTGGCCTGCAGATGTCTTACTGTGCATGAGAGTGATTCTGTCTATGCATATTTGAACGAGAGCAGCTCTACTACTCTGTGGTAGTGTGTCTGCAGCTGCAGTGTCTCTCTGAGGACTTGTGTGCCTCTAAGCGCCCTGAACCCCCGACCTGGCCTGCCCGGGCTGGCACTCTCCACACCCCACTGGCACTGTGAGCACCCTGGCAGCCAGCTGCTCCCCCCTGGCCGAGCCTCTCCCCCTGCCCCCCCCCGACAGCGAATCAAACCGTGCTGCTCACTGGGCCTGTGAAGATGTGCGTCGGAGCTCTCCCTCTCTCCTGGCGCCAGCGGACTCATGTGCGCTGCAGAAGGCCGTGTTCTGGGGGCAGAGCAGGGAAAGTGTCCAGGGCAGCAGCTGCACCGCTATTTTTACCCCACTCATTATAACATTTTTTTAAAAATTCTCCACTTCCATTGCACCCCCACCCTTGCCTCCTTGTTGTTTTTTGCAACAGCCTGTTTTGTGTGTGACCCTGTGCAGAGAGATGGAGATGGAGATCCGTGGTCCATGACTGGGGATTGGTTGGTCTCATTCCTCTCTTCCTGGAGTGAGCTGTACTGCGCTTTGGTTCTGCTCCTCCTCTCCCTTTGTCATGCCCATGTTAGTTACCTTAGGGATGCCCAGGTGGGCAGAGAAGCTACAGCGAATCTTCTCTGCCTGGCCACCCTGGCACCTGGGCGGCTGTGTGTGCAAACACACGAGAGCGCACCCGGGTGCAGCGGGGCATGCTGGGAACCGAACCGGCCGCCGATCCCCGAACCAACAGAGTGGTTGATTTGAATTTGGAACACAGGGAGGGGATGGGCCACAGAGGTAGTCGATGGATTTGGAAGAGGCCTCATTTAGTCTCTGATGCGTCCTGTACGGTTGAGTGCATTAGGGTTGCTTTCGCCATCCAAGTATTTTTAAAGCAATTCCACAGGCCCATCATGTCAGCTTTGCATTTCTAACTTGACAGCAGGCTATTGTCCTTGATCTTGGGGTAGCTTTACGTGTGGATACACTTCTCAAATTAATATAATTTTTATATAACTTGTTTAGAATATTAAGTGTTGAGGGCCGATTAATGTTTATATCAATTGATACCTTTACTATGTTTTCGTGCCTCTGGATTCATGTCAACGTCCCTGGTGTTTGGTGGACCAAAATCGATTGGGAGCACCAACTTTGTTTATGGGGTTGACAGTCTCACCCAGCAGGCTGGCAGTTAACCCATAATGTGTGATCACCGCTTCCGAAAGTACTCACCGCGGACAAGTAGGCAAGCTTTAGTTTCCGAAAAGGCCCCTTCAGACAGGGAGGGCGAATGTCTGCTAACACTGTGATGTCATTGCAGGGTGCCGGCAGGAGCCTTGATCATTGCCGTGCAGAAGCTGTCTGGAGAAACCAATCGGGAGAGGAGGAGGAGGGAACGAAGGGAGCTGTATGAACTTAAGCTGGCAGAATGGTATGTCCCTGAAAAGCTTGGGTCAATATGTTACGTCTTTTTGTTCTGTTAACATAAACCTGGCCTGCCATTCGTTGTCCTGAGTCCTGTGGGCTTTCTGCTCCTGCAGGGACGCCCGTCTTCAGGTGACTGAGGAGTTTATTGGAGAAATGAGCAGTAGTGGGCTGAGTCAAGATTCTGATTCAGACCTACAGAAAATCCAGGAGCTGCTCAGCCTGCCCCGGAACGAGGGCATCCCCAAGGATTCGGGCAGCCTATGAAAGAAGGGGTGCCAGCGGACTCATTATCACAATAACCTTGACCAGAACGTGCAGTCGCAGAGCGGTCTTTCATACACGGGCCGATTATGCAGCTGGTTTGTTTGCATGACCAGTGTTGAACATTTCTTATCAGTGACCTAGCAGTGGAAGATCTCCTGAAAATACGATGTTGATCTGAGTGTTGGTGGCGATCTGCAGTGGAGTTTGCTCGTTGGGTGGGTAACTCCACAGAAGAGTTTATCCAGGTTTAAGCCATACCTCCGTGTCTGTCCTGTGAAATGTGACCCATCAGAACATTTCATAAAATCAAACCCCCGTATGTGGAAAAGTTTTTCACTTTCCTGTTCACAAACTGTGGTCCAGTTTATTCTGCTGTTGACTCAGGTTGCCCTTTGTACAAGACTAGGAATGTGTTTTTGTGTTAAGCCAGGTGGTGTTCATTCAGCTTGTTTGGGGGTATGTGGTAGCTGTGTAATCCACAGATATTAAATTTATATAAGTGAAAGGGCTTGTTTTCATTAAATACATGTGTAATACTTATTCTATCTGTGTGTGTGTGTGTGTGTGTGTGTGTGTGGGGGGGGGGGGGGTGGGGTTGTGTGGTTTTCTGTCAGAGGGT
>JAOYSI010071880.1:1965-22025 GCA_025775065.1 Hiodon alosoides
TTCTGCTTCAGCTTTATCAAAGCCTTAGTTTGATCTGATCTGATCTGATCTGATCTGATCTGATCTGATCTGATCTGCTGGTCACTTGTGTGTGTGGTTGTGGGTGTGTGTGTGTCTGTGTGTGTGTAATGACAATGCTGGAATGTAGGAGTCTAGTCGCTAACTGATTGGTCATTCAGATTGGGATGTGGGAAGAATCCTCCATGCTGTTATGTATTGGTTTTATTCAGACTGGGACATGGGATAGGGTGGGGAAGCGTGTTTGGTTTTCGATTGCATTGGCACTCGCGTGCTAAAAACACTCTTGAAGCATGGTGGAGGAGTGACTGGGACCACCCCCCTGGGGGATCTCACCTCCCCTGCCTGGTTTGCCCGCAGGTGTGGGGACGAGATTGTGGCAGTGAACGGGGCCACCACCGTGGGCATGAACAACTCCTCGCTCATCCCTCTGTTAAAGCTACAGAAGAACAAAGTCACGCTGAGTGTGGTGTCATGGCCAGGAAGCCTGGTGTGATACTGCGCCACACGCGCAGAATCCTTTGACTCCGCCCCTGTCACACCATTCGGTTTCCCCCACAGACCAGGTTCTCGGCAGAGAGCCCCATCTGAGCGTTCATGCCTGGCAGAAACGTGGAGAGTGTGGACATGGTTTTTGTCTTTACTTTTACTTTGCCGTTTTGAATCCCTCCAGTTCTGTGGATTCGAAATTGGCAGCTGGTTCGCACACCGGTTGGGCCTCCGGGCAGCCTCATGCACACTATAAAACTCCTTGGACCGAGAAGTTGGTCAGCTACCTGTCGCACCAAAATAAAGCTGCACCTGGCTGTTTGGCTCCTGTGTGACAAACGGACAATCTCACCCCACCAAAGAGATTTTCAGGAAGACCATGGACGGACGTTGGCGTGCTTGTCCCATGTGGTTACAGGGTTTTGCATGCTTGTTCCCATGGAAGGCGCTGAAACTTCACGTCCTGGAGGGGGGGGTCTGCCTGACTGCCTGACTTCCTGTCTGCTCCTTCCTGTGTGCTGAAGAGAAGAGAGCTCCACTATACGCCTGTCCCCGTCCCCTATTTTAAAGCTTGCTGTACTTTTTTGCCTTCTTTCCGCTGCCGTTTTCAGCAATAAGCCCACACTGGTATTATCTAGCCATGTGAGTGGATAATTGCTTGGAACTGCAGACTTGGTTTTGCGAAACAAAATGGCTTTTGTGTCGCAACGTTGAACTAAGTGAACTTTAATTTGAGGGGGATTTAGCTTGTGTATGACCTATAGCCCTCAGTCTTCATGCTACGATGAACAGGTTTAACGGTCTTACGAATGCTTCCCCAGCTCAATTTCTAGCTACAGGCCGAGATGCTTTCATATAACTGACGGTTCCACATTTGGTAAACAAAAACAATAATTGGTGATTCCAAACATTAAAAATTGTAATGAAAATGCATAAATAATATCCTACTGACACAGTGGAGACTTGGGTTGCTAAAATAACTTTTTTTTCTCCTTTGAATGAGATCATATCATTCATCTCATTTCAAAGCCAGCCTCTCCAAATTATCTATGTTTAGATTTTAGGTTTATTTTCTTTTACACACATTTTATTGCAGTAGATTCTGTGTATGCCAGAAAAGATTTGCGGTTGTTTGTTTTTTCAGTTATTCCATTGATTGTTCCAAATGTGCTTTATTGTCAGGGCTACGTTCATTCCTATGCAATGCGTTACTTTGAATGTCCTAGTCAATTAATTTGGGTGCCTTGTTTCTATATTAAAACAAATGAATATACACCTGCCTTAAGTACCACAAAACCAAAAAGTGTGGTATATATATTTTGGCATCTAGCTCTTTTTGAGTTTGAGACTGGAACTATTATTGAAAAGATAATGTTAGGTTCTTCACAAGGAGAGGCAAACTGAGTCAATGGCCCTCAGGGATCCCTTTTCCTATTGGCTGAGACACCTTGGGCGTGTCAGTAGAACAGTGCTTGTTTAATCATTAAGCAGTTGATTGACACATCTATATTTCCACCCCTCCCCCTTAATGGTTCAGGGGGAGTTTGGTCCCTAAAGTTAATCTCTCCTTGTCTTTGTAGACACACTAACCACAGCACGTTTTATTTATGACTGTATGTGCAGTGCACAGTTGCCTATCAGGAAGCTATGCTAACATAAAAGGAGCTTTCACAGCGATCTCAAGCACAAGCGTCCAGCATTTTAACACCATCACTCATGCATATGCATATTAAATATGTTTAGAGCATTTGTTGGGAATCTCAAGCACTGAATTGCTGTTTTCCCAATTTCTTGTTTTACTAGTTTGGTAAGCCTTATCAATTAAAAAAAAAATGCAGCCTTAATCGGAGTGATTGATTACCACAACTCATTTACTGAAGTAATTAAGGTAAAGTTCCTCCTTCATGGGTACAGCAACCACGTTCAGGTGGGATTTGAACTCAGAGGTGTCTGGTTGCATGTCCAGTTTATCAACCAATACACCACCCACACCATCCTGTTGGCATGAGAGCATAATAACATGGATCCTTGCCCGACCGGCAGATGACAGAATTGGCAGTACATATGTGAAACTGTGGGTCAGAATTGGCAGTACATATGTAAAACTGTGGGTCAGACCAGGGTTGGGGATCTTCTCACTCTCCTGCAGAAGATGATAAAAAAAATGCTATTCACTGTGACACTTGAAACTTGTATTTGTATTGCAAAGTCACACAAGACCACAATATGAAACTTAAGCAACTTTTATGCAGTTTGCGCTGTACTCAGAAGCACTTTGACGACATGAATGTTTTCCCCTTTTTTATGTAAATGGTTGTCTCCAGCAAGTCATACCCATTCATCATTCCCCTCCTCATTCTGTTTCCGGTGAATTCCTGGAACTCCCAAGATAAGAGAGCACATGTGGAGAGTTGCCATCTAAAAGTGTGCTTTTCTCTGTTTTGCGAACAAAGGTTCTGTGCTCCTGCTTGGGGCGGAGGTATATGTAAACAGTGACAGGCACGTGCGGCTGGTTCCTCCTGTGAGTCCAAAGGAGCGCCTGGGTCCCGCAGACTGAGAACCCTCCCACTATATTCATGGAGGCTGACAGATAGTGTTTGAGCTGCTTTCCATTTTATATATAGTCGATGGCTCGAGATGTTGTGAATGAAATTACTGCATTCAGACTAGAACCCCACATGGCTTTAATTTGGATCGCTCTGACGGGCTGCTGCTGAGGGACTTCCCCTGTGAGGCTGAGGTAGTATCCTTGGTACTATTTTCCATGCTGACTTGATATAAACCCCTCTGACAGCTACCCCTCCATCATACCTCAAATGGGTACTGTAAATACCGGCCCTTGAGTCAAAGCATGTCTATTGCCTAGAAAATAATCGCCGTACAGTGTCCTGTTGAATGGGTTTCTAATGGAAACCTTTCCATTTTTCCATATTTCAGTTGTTATCGTGAGGGACATTTGTTTCATCCAGCTTTTGATTCTTTTGACCTAGTCCACCAATTTTTATGACCACACTTTTGAAACTAGTCCTTCCAGACTTCTTTAATGCACCCAACTCATTTCTGTGTTCTTACGTGTGACACAAACATCTAACGTTAATAGTGCCTGTCACTGTCAGTCCCCCTTAACCAGCCCTAATTGTAGCATCCCCCAAAGGTCCCTCTTTTCTAAACTGGTGGAACAACCCGTACCAAGCCATGGATGGTTCTTGGCGTATATGTGAATTAGATGAGGTGTTTGAAGTTTTTTTCCTGGTGTTCGAATATTTAATTATTGCAGTCACACGATCATGCTCCCCGTGGGACACATTGAGTTCACATGATCATCATATATTTGACCAGAATCAGAAATTAAATCAAATGTCAATAAAGGGAATCCAATATCAATGGTTATTTCTCTTCATTTTTTTGTCAGTTTTTCCCTCTTATCCGCAAGCTCCGTTAGCAACCTGACTCAGGTTTTTCTTCAACAACAGCTAGCGATAATTTTTTTCACATGCTTATTCTGTTAGATTTACATCTTACTGTTATTAGGTGTTTGAACATAACATAAAACCACTTAACAGTCAAAATTGCATAAACAAATTGTCATACATAATTGCATTAAATTCTGCCTGGTTAAATTACAGGTTGCTGAAAGCTAATCATTTGGGCCTAAGATCTCAAACTTGGATACATAACCGAAGGAGTGGGGTGCCCTCAATTAAAAACACAAATTATTTTCTAGTCTCCAGATGTATCCAGCTGCCCCCTAGAGGCCAAGGAATAAATAGGACTAAATGATCACAGGATTAAATAAAATCATTTTAAAATCATTTCTGCACGTGAAAGCATTATACTTGATTTGATTTGTATTTTGTGCATGAAGCGGCAGGAAGACAATAATCACAATAATATAATAATAATAATAATAATAATACATCATGGGTGAATTTGTATTACTTATGGTAAGGAAATGTTTCCTAAATCTTTGACAGCAGGACCGAAGTTGAAATTCAGTTTCCTCATGAAGGTTCCAGGTGCTGATTTCTCCCACAGAACAGCTCACTGACATTCAGTCTCCTGTATTCCACAGACCCCACACATCTCACATATTACTCGTGATCGATCGTCACCCAATCTCTGCATCAGGTGTCCTGAACAAGTCCTGATCACAAACTGCATTTGTCTACTTACAGTCTGGGTCCGTCTTTGTCTGGCTGTGTGTCTTCGTCCAGGCCCAGTATGGGTGTAAAATATTCTTGAGCACACTGCAGCAGTAAACCACAGCAGAAGGACATGTGAGGCGTTTTTGTCCATCACAGCTACACCTGAACTGGCGAGCGCTGAAGACAAAAGAATGTTGATACGTGGATTCACCTAAAGGGGTTGTGCTAACCACACTCGGCATCCTGGGCCTCCAGTGCCAACATGACAGGCAGTTAGAGGCCAACTCTCAGACTGAAGCGTTGAGGCAGTAGCCCCTAGCTGGGTTGAACCAGACTGACACGCTTATTTTATATGGCATGTTTATGGAGGTCTGGAATCAATGCACTAATTTTCTAGGTCTTTTTCATTACATTAGTACAGGTACAAACGTTAGTAGACATTGGACACCTCATTAGGACATTAACATCTACCAAGAACCCCTAAAACTGTGTTGGCAGCCAACACATATGATTGAATGCGGCTCACAAACTTTGTCCATCTATAAAGAATCAATTCTTCGCAATATAATTTCAGATTCTTCATTTTCAATCATTGCTGTTGTTTTTAAGCAGACCTTTAGTTAGTCCCAAGCAGCTGGTGTAAGTAAATCACACAGCTCGTGAAGCATGTTTCAGGTACGCACTGGTTTAATTCCTCTTCCTGTGGACCAAAGTGCTTGACACGTCCCACACCAGCTCAACGTGGCTGTTGGTTGACGGTTAGTAACTCAAGGCACAAATCAGGTAATGCAAGATTTCAATGTCACACTCCTGCATCTTTTATTTTCAACAATTGTCAATCCTGAGATTCATAGCTACAATTTTTCTGGCAAACGTGACAACAGTGGCTCTTTTGACCAGATACACAGCTGTTATTTTTGGCACATGCTAAGAATTGCGTGTTAATGACAGTACAAATCAGTAGAACCTGAAACTTAACATCTGGAGTTGGACGCAAATGAACGGATTATGTCTCATCAAACTGACCAAAAAAAAAAAACAAAAAAAACATGACAATTGGCAGAAAGAAACAAGAATGTTGCTACTCTAAACATGTTGCTACCTTTTCTGATGCAAGTAGAATTTGTTCAAATTTCTTCAGAAAACATATGACCTTACATAATGCTCTTAAATATAAAGGATACTACATCCAGTGTAAACAAATGTCTGTACAGATACAGGACGCCAAATGAAAACGGTTCACAATAAAAACCAGTGAAATTGAAGTGAAGTTCATATAGCTCTTCTTGTACCATGTTCAACATGCCACAACAGATCAGTTAGATGTTGATAATATATTCAAACATTGTTCAATAATTAACATTTGTATAAATTGCCAAAACTTTGTCTTGACGCTGTGATTGAAATGCAAGAAAGTAATTCTTTGACAATATAGGAACTTTAAATTCTTATTTTTGGGCTAAAACACACAAAAAAACAAACAAGAGAACTGTATGAGAACGTATCAATGTCAATATTATTACAACCACTTCCTAGAGACAATTCAACATTTGGTTATTTTTTTTGTAAACTTTGATTTTATACACTTTTTAAAACTTTTGCTACAATCATTATAATTCTAAAACCTTATCTAAGTGCATTGAATGTGCATTGGTATTTACTACAAGGGACTTACAAGTAATCGTTTTAAACCACAAAGACATGCAGAAGGAATTTAACAGCTACAGGTGGAAAATGGGGACATTTTGAAAATGCCAAGACCCTTTTTACAGCAGTCAAGCTCTGTTGTAATGAAACTACACACCTTTGGCTTCACTACAAGAAATGCACTCGTCACAAACATCTTCACAAAAATTCCAGCTTTTCCACACAACACATCCATCGTTCTTCAGTTCCACCTACTCAAACGCTGCACCTCCAAAGCAGAGACTCTCTAACCCCAGTTAGCAATTCAATGACTAACAGGGGAAACCAAAAACACACATACGACCTGCTTAACATAACTGACGACCATCCAACTTTGGATAAAACACAAAATAACACTCAAAGTGCAAACACAATATGTAAAAAATATGTAAAAAAATAAATAATTTAAACCAGTAAGCAGAGGTCTTCAGTAAGTCGTTTCTGATACATTTGCTACCACAGAAAATGAAAATGGTTTATTCCACCATTATGGCAAATCCTAACGCCAGTGGTCTTTGCACAACACATCAACCCAAGAACCTCAGTGGAGCAAACAGGTGAAATCCTGACTTTACCACACCCTCGAGCCCCTTTGTCAGTCCACACGCTGGTGTTGTGTACACCCAATTCATATGGCTTACTAGGTAAATGGGTTCAAATGTGGCTGGGTCATGGACCGGTCCCAAGTACCATTGTATACAGGCAAAACCAATTAAGAGCTGTGTTGCATTATGTAAACAGCGCCATACCAAACTGTACATCCTGCCCTTAGGCGTCATTTACAGGGCTGTAAAAGGAGGTCATTTCCAAAAACTGGAGATATGTGGTGTGGCCTCAAACACGCCTGAGCAAAGTAGAACCTCCCCAGCCCTGAGCTGACCTTCTGGAGCAGAGATAACAGCAATGAGAAGGAAAGCCAGGAGCAGGTGAATGTGCTTGACGTCTCTCCTCTTCGCTTTGTGATCGCCCCCCGCCCGTAAACGTTTCTGCGATACCCTGAGCCTGGGGTTAATTATAAGGCAGTTGTGCAATAGGTGCACCAGTCTCCCCACAGGGCATCAGGACTCATCATGAGGGGCAGGGATGCAACCCTTCTGGCCCTTCTGCTGTAGTGAGACCGACAACTTCACACAGTCGGGTAGACAAAATAACGGAAATGCTTTTCAGTCACAATTGAAAAGAATTCTAAATGTTTAATATTAATTTCAATACTAATTACCAAATTGTCCCCATTGTAAAAGAAAATTAACACATTAATGTGTGAGATTCTAAAGCAACACAGAAGATCTAACAGATTTTGAAAGAGGATTGCATACACCAAACAAGGGAAAACTGCATCAGGAAAAAGAACAGTGGTCACAAGTCAAAGCACTTTTTAGCAGTGGAAGACAGGAATGTGGCCTGAGGCTTCTGTCAGGAAAAAGCCAAGACACCTTCAACCCACACTGGCTGTTCCAACTGTGAAATGTGCTGGATCTGTTTATGATGCAACGGGTCCAGATTGAAGCTGTTCTGAAGGCAAACAGCAACATAAATGCCAGGGAATATAAATTCTTATTAAAATTATAAGGTTATAAGTTAATAAGAATTTAATTTCCTTGGCATTTCCATTATTTAGTCCAACCCGATGTGATATATATGTAAATAAATAAAATGTCACAACCGCATGAGGAAACAATGTGCAAAGATCTGCTCTGAAGCAAAGTGACAGTGTAGGGCTTCTACTGAAACAAGGTACAGGGCTGTTTAGAACCTCATTCCAACAGGTCTACAAGGCACTACGGGTGGGGTTTAAAGGTCAAACACAGGGACCTTGCGTCAGCCTCCTTAATCTGGTCGGAATATGGGATATTTGGGTAAGAATTCTATTAGAATTACCTGCAGAGGGGAAGAGAGAGAGAGAGAGAGAGAGAGAGAGATTTATCATTGTAACACATTTAGTCTACGCTTCTCAGCTCATTTTAACCACTGAGGGGGACATCGGGCACCTCTCAATTCACCGGTCGCGCATCAAGAGCGCCTTCCCCTTCTTCGCTCCTCGACATCTCTCGCTGCGGTGTCTTAAAACCCCAGAAACCAGCTTTAACTCTGCTGGCCTAAAGCCTACACACACCAGCAGAGCACCACTGAGGCAGTACAGGGCACTGAGACTCACGTATTCAACCATGTTGCTGCTCTCACATTTCCTTTTGCTCAGCTTCCAGTGCAGGCCCAGCTGGGGAAGAGAGGAGAGGAAGGTGAGAGGGCACGGACGCACGAAGACTGATTTCACATCCTGGGCAACACCTCGGAAGCGCGTGTCTGTGTGTGTGTGTGTGGGGGGGGGGTTGTATTTGAAAGAGATCTCGACTTATTTAACTCGATATCGAAACGCTTCTTTTTCGTGGTGCTTGGAGTCCTAACTTCATCAATGAAGACTTCCAATCAATGCACTCACCTTATGATACAGCCTGTTATTTTCCCAGTCTAACAGTTTTTGAATGGATCTTCTAGTCTGTAACACAGAAAGATCCAGCCAGCAGTTAAATCCAGCAGTGTTCCCACAGGTGATCACCTTGCCTGAATAAAAAGAACAAATTTCATGAAGGAATGGAACTGGGCGCTGAGCGGCTAACAGTGTCAGCTTAATTTTGCAGCTCCGTGGACAGGGGCTGTGAACTGAAACGTTGGAATAGTGCGCCTGGTTTTCATAACCATTTGTCTAATGAATAAATAAGAACTTGAGGTTCCTTTATTCAATTTATTGTAGCCCGCAACCTCCAACGGCCTAAACCTTCCTGCGGCTCGGTGCTGTGCAGGAACAGCTGTGACCACCGCCGCCAGGACACAACACGCACCGTGGCAGGAAGAGGGCCAAACCGGATCTGCAGAGGTGGGGTAAACGACTGTACCCAACTGCACCTGAACGGGGCGGTAAGACTCACCCTCTTGTTGAGGCAGATAACGGGCCACAGGCTGCAGCCTCCTGTGCAGCAGCAGCATAGGCAGCCACACAGGAGCCAGCGCACGTTGACCGGCAGGTTCTTCCTCAGGCAGGCGTTCAGACGCCCTACGCTTGTCTTGAACTCCTCGGGAGCCACCTAGACCGCTCAACCAAAAAAGGAAAAAACGGCAGAGGGCAGTGGCTGTTTTAGTCTGTTTCCTGTCCTTAGAAATAACCTTCATTAGAAATTAGTCTGTGACTGGTCTTGACTGGAGTTTTAATTCCTCAACCATAAACAAAACAAAAAACTAACATTATAAACCTATAAAAATAACAATCACACTGACTGAGGAAAAAAGCCAATCTTTTTACATCCATTCGAGAGAAATTTCAAAAATTGCATTGAGAAACAAAATCTGAGTGCTTTCCGATCTAAGAAGATCAAAGGTACATTCTAAGCAGGTAGATGTTAGCAGATGTTTTCCAGAGATCAGATGAAATCTCTAAAGTGTACGCCTGTAACTTGCTAACCAAGCCTTTGTCTTTTGAGGCCAACGGGAGACAAAAAAAAAAAAAGAGAGAGATAAGCTCTCGGCCTGTGGCTGCACCGTCCAAACAACATGAATGGATGCTCATTCCTCTCCAGGTTTGTACGCCATAAAACCGGGGGGTCGTAATCTTTTATGACAGGATGCAAAGGTCTCTTTGCAAACAGCGAGAGGCTCCAGTATAAAGCCCCAGCAGGCCCTTCTGCGCCCTTCAATCATCATAACTGTGACCTCATCCATCACACGTCGCCCTGGGTCACAATACTGGAGGAACATTTTATTGCCCCACATTTCCCTCAGCCTGTTCTTCCCCCTGCAGTCTTTTTAGGCCCCGGCGTCCGGCCCAGGAAGCTTTCCTTTTTCTCTTGCACTCGGTAGTGTCTTTCTGTCATTATCTCGTCACCTGGAGCCGCGGCCTCCCAGCAAGGGGGGGTGTGGGATGGGTGCTGCTCAGCGAGGGCCGACAGACGGGTGCTCAGCAAAGGGCCAATGGACGGCTTACTCATTGACAGGCCCCCCACTTCAGCGCACTCTGCCTTTCTCGGCGGGCAATTGTGCACCGTCCCCAGATCAGACCCACTCGACCGGCTTGGAACAGGAGCCATTAAGGGACGCTTCGCTTGTTGGAGCCCATGCGATTGTGGGACTCTCCTGACGTGGAGCACCACGGTGGTTTCAATGAGCTGCACGTTAGCTTAAAGAAAGAAAGAAAGAAAGAAAGAAAGAAAGAAAGAAAGAAAGAAATACCTTTCCCGTGAGAGCTGAAGGAAACTCGGCATCAAATTTGTTGCTCAGGCCAAACCTTCAGAGTGAGAAAAGACAAACAATGAATGTTAGCAAGACGTCGCATCTTCAAAACATTACCAATCTCCCCAGAGTGAAAATGTGGTTGGCCTTTTTGTTTGTTTGTTTGTTGCATTTACATTTCTTTAGATTTATAAGAGTTTTTATCCAGGTACTTCAAATTAGCAAATGCTAATGCAAAAGAAGGGAAAATTGGGGAGAAATAAAGAAACACGCAGTCAAGTCCTGCAGGTTTAAGGGGAAAAAACAAACATGCAATTAACTTTTGAATTATGGCTTTCTCTTCTGCTCTCAGCTAGCAGTACAAATGATCCTGGGAAAGCACGTCTGCTGGGTCTATAAATATTAAAGATATTTTAACACCAATAAGACAGCAAAGTTGCTTAATGCAGCTTTTCAATTAATTATTCACACAATATAATATAAATTAATTATTCACATATACATTATCTATTTTCTCAGAAGGCCTTTAAGTTGCAGTTGGATCATGTTTTCATGTTGCTTGCCATTACCACTTGGCAGTCCAAATGTCTGCTTTAAAACATTCAAAGTCACAATCAATAACCCGGTGTGTATACAGGCATTAAACCCAGCCTGTCACATCACGATTCTTCATGATTTCAAGATCACAAGTTTTTTTTTGTGTATTAATGAATTAATTAATAAAATTGGTGCTGTATGTAGACATCCTTGTAAAAACGTGAGTAGGTGATTGATGGCCAACAATGTTTGTGCTGGTTTTGGTTTGATTAGAAATATGTGATTGCCTTGCACAGAGCAAGTTCAGATTTGCTCTTACAGTGTGGTTTGTATGTAAAGGTATACTAAAATGTATCCTGAAACATCTAAGTAAACAAATACTTCAAACTCAGTGCATTTCAAATAACCACAACAAAAAGATGATTATAACTTGTCACCACGACACACCCTAACTAAGACACAAAACGTTAAAGATACGACAGTAGCTACACGACAACTCATCTAAAAGCAGAAACATCCAAAAGGTAGAGTTTATGCAATACAAAAGCTATGTCCGCATCATATTACTCATAGCTAACACCGTGAGATGCTTTCTGTAAAAAAAGAACAAACAGAGGCTTAACTAGCCCGTTACATGCAGCGCCACTTGCCGACACGGTTATTAGACAGTAGCTAACCAAGCAACTCCACACATACTTTAAACACAGCTAGTTAGCAACCTAACCAAGAGGCAACTAAGAGAGCCCGGCGCTTGTCTACAGCATGCCATAAACAACTCCTGGTATAAAAGACAAGTAGTTAGTGTTCACTAAATTCCGAATAGCTGCATAATAAATCAGGTAATGCTTCAATTACCTCTAAAGCATGGCCCAAAAACACAGCAGGCTAACTAGCTAATTATGGATAACGGAATACTTTAGGCCAGGCGAAAGTGCCCAGTTGCTTACACAGTAATGTAGCCAGCCCCTCGCATGATTACTGGCTCGGGGCAGTATCTAACCAGGTGTTCCTCACTCAGTACCCGCTCATCTTCCTCTTCCAGCTCGTAGATAGTGTCGAAGTCCGCCATGTTGGGCAATAAAACGCTCATGACGTCATCGATAATGGCAGAATGACGCCTTGCAGTAACATATACCGGCTCAGCGAGGGCGTGTGATCAAGAAGGGCAAGGGAGGACGAGGCTTTTATCTTGACAAGTGACAGGCAAATGAAGGCATTTAAATAACACTTACTAGCTCGCGTTTTTACTAGCTCTATATTTAAGAAAATTGCTGATCTAATTAAATTACAACCCGTTATCTTGTTAAAGACATTATTATCGGATATACTTGGATAAACTGCTTCTTCTATCTTGGAATTCTCCGTAACAATTACGTCATTGCTTTTCATTGGGTCTGCTTCATATATTAGTGTCAAAGTTGCAATATTGTTATCTACCTTAGACGTATTTTGACTACTCGCAGTTTATTGACCCCAGCACTTGAAACATTTTAAATCATTATAAATTGACTATTAAAAGCCCATGAAACGTTAAATGTATTGCAAAAACGGCGGATTAAATAAATCTGATATTTTTTCGTCAGTGGCCGTATGTCTGAGACGGACTTTGACCATGTCTGTACAAAGCAACGGTCGTTGGAAACTATTTGAAATGCTATTTTAAAGCAAACTTAAACTACCAAGTACAAGTCGAACATGAAAACAGCCCACAAACAGAGAAATGTTGCAATTTACAGAAATTTTAAGAAATGTCGTAATATGATGTAGATTGATGGATATAAAAAGTTGACAGGATGCAAAGGTCTCTTTGCAAACAGCGAGATGCTCCAGTGTAAAGCCATGTTAAAAGATTGCCTAGGTCTTTTACATTCTTACAGTTTTTCATCTGTTTTCATAAAGCCATTTACCTATGCAATTAGGCTTTTGTTATATTATTCCTATTCAAGTATATTATTTTCTTAGCTATGGTCGTAGATACCAGAATGATTTTCTGGGGCGAAGAATGTACTGTCAGAGAAGTCAGAGAAGTCTCCAGGGAGGCAAAGGGTAGCGGAAAAGAGGACCTTTTGGCCGATAATATGGAGAGTGTGCGAGTGGTTGGCAGAGAAATGAAGCATAATTTCAGTCGATTTCAGAGTCCATGAGACTGTTATAAATAAATCGTCATCTGAATTGTGTGTGTATTTCCGCACTGGATCTGAAGTATTGTTGTCAGTTCAGTTGATAAGAAAGCGTGTCTATTCGCAAACGCTGCACTTGGCGGTCTTTGGTAGGACCAAAAAAAAAAAAACGAAGTAGTACTAACTAAAACAGATTTTCGAAAAATATCTGAAGTGTTCAGATTATCATATTTTAAAACATTATTTTACACAATTAGACTATGCGCGTATTCTAAAATGAATCCGATCCTAAAATTTGCCCTAGAGTGTGTTTTACGTTTTAAATTGATTAGTCACCCCGGATATGTTAATAATATTTAATTTTACTGGCTGAATATTCATTTGCTTAAATTAATTGAGAGAATGCCAGTTTATAACGCAAATTATCAAAAATTCAAGAACGGCCATGAGCGCCTGAGTAATAACAGACAGCGGATCTTGTAATAAATACAAATTTTAAAGAAATACTTTGTAGTCTCCGATTTTCGGATCAACACTGCTGTGTTTAAATGTTTAAGTTAGGCTATAAAATATATCAAATATTACCGGGATATGACATTTGTAAAGATAAATCCCGTGCACAGTTGCACTAAATAAATAGATCAATTGGTATATTTTTAAAGTTTACTTATGCATTGTTGAATAGAATCAAAAATATCATAGGAAATAACATCAGTTATAAAATTAAATTAAGGCGATTTAGATTTTTTCGCATGGTGTTGCTAGATGCAATTGGTGCCAAATTAAATCAGTTTATAATCCCTGTTTAATTACTTTTAAATTGTTACATTCTATTTAAATAAAAATTATTGGTAAAGCCGGTAATGTCACAATTAAGTTGAAATATTTAAGTAAGTAAATAAGTAAAGAATAATAAAAATTATTTGCAAAAACAGTTTATTTACAATTTGAACGTTTCCAGCAAACGTTCTACCCGTATATCCCTTTTGGACATAAAAAATTGCACCTGTATCATTGCAAAAAATGAAAAAAAGAACAAAAAAAATACAATGACTGAAAAAATGTGTTTGGCATAAAAAGGTAAATAAAAAAACCGCCCAGGTCCTAATAGCCCCGCATGTAGGACATGGACGCTTTTACTGTCCCCCAAGTTCTTAAGGCATCGTGGCCCTCCAACTGTAACCTACATTTGAATTTAAAAATGTACCTGATTAATTTTTTTTATTTACAAAACAAGTATACACTTGCCACATACAGAAAATGATATTTATATCTTAATAAATCAGACACGAACAAACCGTTAAAATATTTAGTTCTGAACCAGACATACTATATATTTTTGTGGGATTTTTATTCGCTTTATTTTTTTTTAAAAACTATTCTATTAAAACAATATTTTGAAGAGCCTCCAGCATTCGATTGCTTCTAAAATCTTGTACTGTACTGTAATCCACAACACGTGCTTCAAATGACCTCTGCTTTTGTCCATTATCCTGTCCATTTTCACCAGTCTTGCTGCACGGTCCTCTCAGCGTTCTGGGAGTGCTCGGTTTAGGTTGCATGGTCCAAGTACGTGATTACTGACCAACAGTGACTTGCTGTATATTCCCAATGGGTGGCAAGGTGTTCATTCCCGGGGGGGGATAAAGAGATCCGTGAATATCCGACGGGCTCAGTGACCCGGGCACCGGCAGCGGGCTCACAGAACCCGGGTCACTGTGTACTGAGCCTCCGCTACCGTCAGACTGACCCATTTTCTTCTTGATCAACTTCCTCTCTTTAGCTCGGCGGTTCTGAAACCAGATCTTCACCTTTAGAGAAATAATTTTTAAATGGTTATTTTATGTAATGTCTGAAATAATTTAGACCTTTAGAATTTCGTACCTAATAAAATATTAAATGAACTTTATTAAATGTATTAGATTTATTAAATTACACATACCTGCCGCTCCGATAAACCAAGATTCACCGCAAGTTCCGATTTCCTTCTGATGGTGATGTACCGATTGTAATGAAACTCTTTCTCCAGTTCCAGTCTCTGGTGATCAGTGTAGACGACTCTATATTTTTCCTTCGTCCTCGTTTTACCTTTTAAAAACGAGAAAAAACTTTAATATCGGCAAACGACCAAATGCTCATAGTCATGAGTCACGCCCGTAATCTTTTCACTACCAAGCAATCTTCATTAAGCGGGCGTTTAACTTTTATAATGTCTATATAAAAATAATAGAAACCTTAAAAATATAAATATTTTATCATTAAAAATGATTAAATGTATAAGCTATATTTTAAGAATATCCAAACTAGCAACAGAAATTTACCAAAACACATGATGGAAAGAATGTTTACATAGTCTTGCATAATTGCATTATCTTATTGATTAAATACTTTAAATAAATTAATAAAACATAAACCATGAATAAATAAATAACTGCAAAAATTATGCGTCAGCTGTATCATTCAAAGTAAATAAAAAGTCTCCATCTCTGTTTAACTGAAGATGTCAACGGCACCATTTTATGTCACTTGAAGACAAAGCAAACTTAGCAATAAACGTAGGCTAATACATTTTTTGTTTTAATCTTTCATTTTAGTTGCTCTTCGTGTAAAGTTCACAATACGTCATTAAATTCTAAACTGAGGTCGTTTCGCTGTGGTGCCACGTATGCAAATTGAGCTTCTGATCTCCTTTGATGTTACTTTTTGAACAAACTGCAGAACAAAGAGTCTCGGAGATATTACCCTAAACTCCATTGATGTGTTAAGAGGCAACACACGACATACAAAGGAGTTACAAGGCGATGCTATCGCAGAAACTTTTCTGGCCTCGATCAGGCCCATCTCGTTTGATTTACAAACCGTAAACAAAGGCCGGCTCCCTTTCATCTCTGAGAAAAATAAAATCATCATTACCACTGAAAAAGTAAAGTTTATTATTTAAATAAATGGAGAATAATGTAACCATGAACAATTAGTAAATAGGGATTTAATAAGAACCTTTTGCCACAATATAATTGTCATTTAATATCCGATATTAATAAAATGTGATTAAAGATTCAAGATCAATAATCGAAAAATAAATCATAAACCACTGTAAGTTATTTATTAAGTGTGGGATAAATGTGTGCTATATTTATAAGCGCATTAGATAGTTTAGGTTGGCTTGGAGATTATAGTGGTCTGCATGTCTCCGAATGCTGTAACAATAACTAAGCGCCAGGGACAGGTCCTTATTTGCTGTGAAAATTATCACCCTTTCCGGCAATATAACTCTTGAAGAATGGCGACCGAGAAAGACACTTTGGTGCATATCAAAGTGAAGCGAAGTGTTGAAAGGACTCGCCGCCTGAATATGACAGATAACCCTCAAACCCTGAAACAATGTCGCCTAGGAAAAAGTAGACCTCACATCTCGTTTACGGGAGTAGAAAAAATTAGCATTACAAGTACGCCCGACTCCTTTTCCCAACCGTTACGGCAGTTTTTCTGACACCAACTTATAATAACATCAGTCTACTTTTACAGTTTTAATAGCAAACATACTGTAGAAATCTAACGAAAAACAGCATTCAAAACACATAATGCTCAATTTAATGTTACATTTGTACACTGATTTGCTCCTTTTCATTTTAGATAAGTACATTTTTGGATATGTTTGGCGAGATATCCGATTACATTTCAGTAACCAATTTAACTAATTGAGCTAGAAGCATTACAGGAAAGCGAAACTTTCACACAGGTAACCATTATCTTCCTAAAAATCCCGAAACACGTAGGCCTACCTATTTATTTAAAATATAAGGTGGTAATTAGTTCTAATGGATCCGTGTAGTAATAATCGAAAATCGAAAAGACACCTAAAACTAAAAACTAAAAATGTAATGTGTTTATATATATACTTACATATTTCCCTGACAGGAAAATAGATCATTTCAGTTTTAGGTTCGAATACACAATTTTACAATTAAACATGTAATTTAGGGAAAATGTCAATGGAACACCTTCGTTTTTCTTTTGACTATTGAGCTACTGACTACTGACTATTGACTACAACTAACCGTACAACAAATCTTTCCCGTTTCTTTGCCAACAAACAATACTTAAAAAAAAAAAGCCTACAGAAACTTTGCGCTGATATTCACGTTATATTTTTCTACTCACCGGTAGAAGACGACTGAACAGTTTTATTCATCCACTGGTACGAATTGCGTCTCTCTCTGTCGGGTGATAATTGTGCCGGAGTAATATTCTCTGGAGGGGGTTGCAATACTGCAGATCCTGAAGCATGCATTTGGTTATAATCGACAGAGCAGTATGAAACCTGCCCGGGCGAGGAATTGCTCATGGGTGCAGGTAAGTTATTTGGCGGTCCGAGTCCGTACGCTCCCCAGTCCTCCCTGGGCGCGCCGTACGGGGAGCCCCAGGCCCCCGTAGACTGCGCGTGATTGTCCACGTTGGGCACATGATGATACCCAGTGAAGTCAGAGTACTGCGGGGTGGACACAAAGTTCTGTGGCGGGAGATTGATGGAACGTCGTACAGGTCCTTGGTGATACATGCTGCCTTCCTTATCCAAAAGGTATCCCACATACATGTTTCGCAAATTGAACACTTTTAGGCTACCTTTTAAGGCAACATAATAGCTTCGGAAATAACAGGTATTAATTCTCCGTTAGCACTAACGCGTCCCTTCTGCGGTCTTTCTGTTGTATAGTCCAGTGCACTTCTCCAGAATGGTGGTCGTGCGACGTACTTCCAGAAGTGTTTCAGTCGCACATGATTCAGCTCTGTTGACAAGGTGCTGGTGGCAAAGGTATACCAATGCCTGTCTGACGTCAGAAGAGCCTTCAAACCCATGAGATTTGCATTCAAATGACGACGCGGTAACCCCGCCAAATCCACCTCGAAGCTTCCGCTTAGTGCATCACCTCGAGTTTTCAGTCCCTGACAAATCATCATCGAATACAGCTACTC
The DNA here is from genome assembly GCA_025775065.1 of Hiodon alosoides. Taxonomy (NCBI): domain Eukaryota; kingdom Metazoa; phylum Chordata; class Actinopteri; order Hiodontiformes; family Hiodontidae; genus Hiodon; species Hiodon alosoides. The sequence goes on from JAOYSI010071880.1 coordinate 20,153, forward strand.
TGGCGCAGTTAGATCACATTTTGGTCATTCTAATGCTGAATGCTTTAAAGTCCTAATATTTTTCATGGTGTCCAAAATAATAAAAAAACAGTATGCATTTAGATTTTTTTGTAGTAAGCTAACCCACAGATTAATTGTTTTAACACTCTTAACTGTCAGATGTTTATTGTTTATTGTAATAACTGCTATGTTGCTTGGAACTGCGCCCAAGACTCACTGCTTGCTCTTGTGTTTGTGTTTGAGTGACAATAAAGGGATTTGATTTGATTTTTATTTAACACTAGGAGGTGTTAAATTGTCAGTACCTATGGTGGAATCACTCCCTATAAATGCACTGTTTGAAATTATATGTATACTATAACTGGTACCTGATTAAGTGTATATTGGATAAATAAATACCGATGCAATTGTGTTATAACAGGAACCTTCGGGGCGTGTACGGCTAGAATTGTGTCCTATCCCACTAGATGCTAACACTTGTGGCGTCGAACTTGTTAATATGGGAAAGTGACATTTCCACACTCCCAAGGCCTGGAATATGCTCTCGTAAAAGAGGTGCAAAGTATGATGGGGCTTCGTGTTGCCAAGGCGAACTTCTCACGTTCGATTTTAGTTCTCACCTCCACACTTTGAGGTCGCACTTCACAGCTAATTCCGGTTCAGGAGAACCTTACGGCCTTGCCGAAAATACTCCCTCAATTACAATGCATTTTATGTTGGTTTGTTCGGTCTTATCTTCAACGATTTGATACTCCGCTATCACTTAACATCCTTCCGAAAAAACAAGTGCCGTGTGCAGTTAAAAAAATACAACTCTCCGTTTTGACAAGATAAACACGAAGAATCTGACGATAAATAAGGCGTATATCACGGAACCTCTCCAGTACACAGTGACTAATCAGGATCCCGATCAAGATGAAGCCTGTCTGGGAAACGGAGACTGGGACCAATAACCACGACGTTGTAAAGGTTAAATCGGTGTTAGACTTCAGACATTTTAATCAACCTAGGCCACTGTCACGAAGAATAATCCCACAGGAAACGCGAATACGTGGTAAAACATCTGTAGTTAAAATGTCTACATGGATAGGTTACAACTTTTTGAATAATCAATTTTCTGAGTGACACGTTTCACAAAGCCGAGTAACGTAGCCTCGACCGATCACCATTCCCAGAGGGATGATATTCATTTCTGATCGAGCGCTTGTATTTACATTTCCAAGTAAATATATTTGGCTTGGTGAATAAGTCGCAAAATACGCGTGAAATTAGTCAGTATTTGTCGCAAATAGAAAGAGGAGCACAGAATCACAATAAGGCTAAAAACAAAAGACCACGGTATAATGGAAGGTATTATATATTAAATTGGGCTCTCTTTTGTTTATTTTTTAATTGACCGATTCTTGACGTCGTACAACAAAAAAATAATATGTCCGTTACTGACACGTAGCAGACGTGCGAAGTGCGATATTCATCAGAGGATTATATTTGTGTTCAACCGACTAAGCCACAATATTAAAAGTAGGAAAAAAAACCCATACAATTTTGGGATGATCCACCAATCACGAGGAGTTGTCAAATTATACACAGCACGCCAGTCTATGACCACACAGAACAATGACCACGCAGAACAAGTGTAGTCAAGTTTAGTCTTTGAATAGATTTAAGAACAAGCTGTTCAACACATAATTTAAGGGTCATGTTCAAAACCATCACATATGATGTGTGACCATCATAATCATGACAATGCCTCGTTCAGTATAATGATACCACACAAAGACTTCTTTATGTAAAAATGTAAAAACATTAGCTAAACCAGTATCTATATATCCAACAGTACCTGGACAACAGACAGTACACACACACACACACA
>JAOYSI010071891.1:0-19635 GCA_025775065.1 Hiodon alosoides
GGAGAGAGCACGTGAGGGGAGAGCACGTGAGGGCAGAGCACGTGAGGAGAGAGCACGTGAGGGGAGAGCCCGTGAGGAGAGAGCACGTGAGGAGAGAGCACGTGAGGGGAGAGCACGTGAGGGGAGAGCACGTGAGGGCAGAGCACGTGAGGGCAGAGCACGTGAGGAGAGAGCACGTGAGGGCAGAGCACGTGAGGGGAGAGCACGTGAGGAGAGAGCACGTGAGGGGAGAGCCCGTGAGGGGAGAGCCCGTGAGGGGAGAGCACGTGAGGAGAGAGCACGTGAGGGCAGAGCACGTGAGGGCAGAGCACGTGAGGAGAGAGCCCGTGAGGGGAGAGTGCTTGCACGTATATAGTTTTCAAGGAGTACAGTGCTCAAATTCTGTCACCAACTCTCAGGAACTGACAAAAATAACTAATTGACCCGCTTTGCTCGAGCTACGCGCACCCGAGGACTGTTGTTCAAACACAAGCCTGGCTCTGTGGCGGCCAGTGGCCACACACACTCACAGTCTTTGAGCATGCCGATATCCTGGCACTTCTGCAGGCGGCAGGCCTGGCACTGCCGGCGGTTGCTCTTGGTGATGACGCAGGCGCTCTGGAACGGGCAGCTGAAGCTCATTGGACGCTTCATGGCGCGCCTGCTCGAGGGGCGGAGTCAGAGGTCAGCTCAAACACGCCTAACAAGGTAAGACAAGCTATGCCTTTTCTTGTAACCCAGGCCTCATTCAATCAACCTAGGTGACCACAAATACATGGCACGTGAATAACCAGAAACAAAGCCATCACAGAACTACTATAGTGCGAATCTTAAGAGTCAGGACCCTTACTCTCTCCCTTCCTCCCTCACCTGAAGAAACCCTTGCAGCCTTCACAGGTCATGGCGTTGAAATGGTAGCCCGTAGCACGGTCCCCACACACCTGGCACACCCTGGGCTCCTCATCGTCGTTCTCCTCTCCTTCCTCCCCTGACCCAGCCGGACGTCCGTCGCTGTATTCCCAATTACTCATGTTCACCTACAGGAAGTGCCGGGGGTTGCTCCTGGTTATTCTTACATGAGCGGGACAGCTTTTTTTTGGCCCCTGTAGCAAAAGTTTAGAACAGCGGAAAATTTGGCGTTTAAGAACGGCACCCCAAGAAGACTGTAGACGCACAGACAAGAAAAGAGTTCAGTCTTGTAGTAAACATTTGTATTTCTCCGGATTTCCTGTGAGAAATGTTATACTTCGCTTTACCCGACACACACACTACACGAGCAAAAACAAAGGAAGTCGTTAATTTGAATGGAGACCTCCCCCTCCCAACAGACCTCGTTGTTAATGGTTCAGTCCAAACAGCAAGGCGGACCTATAAAGTTTTGCCTAAACTACTGTTTGATCGTGACCACTGGAACTATGGGTTGGCAGTTGCTTGTTCTGCTCCGTTGATCTGGTGCCTGTGTGAGAAGCCCTTCCAATTATGTAATCATATCATAATCATAACCAATCATAACATATGAATGCAAAAAACTTGTTTCCCATGTTTACTGTACATAACTGCCGCAGCCTTCAGCTTGTCCGGTTTACGCTAATGTGGGCTTCAGCTTAGAAGGCGCAGGTGAACCTCCTCTGTTCAGCTCAGGTCTGAAATGAAGGTGGCATGCACATATCTATGAACTTCTGTTTCCTCACACACTATTCGGCTTGCTACAAAGTGTACGTGTCTAGACTGATATAAGAAGGAAAAGTCACTGTCCATCAATCTAGACCCTTGGCTTAAATGCTAAAACTACTGATACTAAACAGACCGGAAAACCTGGAATATTTGCATATTGTGCAAATACAAAAGACACATTCCAAAGGGTTTACCGTGTGCGCGGGCCTTAAATTTGCCTGGAGCTGACTGGAAATTTTTTAAAACTTTGCCCCCACAGTATATACATATGCTATACTTGACTGGAAAGTTTTCTGAGCAAATCCCTTACAAAAAAAAAAAAAAACATGAACGTATTTGCAGAAATATATTTTGTTATATTGTTTTTACATTATTTATAATCACAACATGTCTAAATGCCGTATAATGCAGCAGGACTTAGGCAGGGATTCCATAGGCTAACGTCTCGAACAGGTATGAAAATTCTATGGAATATTCAGGGGAGAAAATTTCCACGGGAATTTATTGAAAATAATATTTGTGTTTATTTGCACGTAAACTGTATTTGTCTTGTTGTAAACACTCCAAACTCTTCTAATGCAAATAAAAACACTATTAGTATTTAGACATAATTTAGTTTTTGTAATTTAATAAAACATACATCAATTAGCGAAATACATATTACATAATTATTCCCGATTTTTCAGTCCCCAAAAACGACCCATCCAGTAATGAAAATACTTTGCCTTAATGCTTATTGCTAGCTACCTAGCTTGCTAAAATACAAGGATGTTGTAGCTAAACTTCGCACGCTGAGACAGAGTAATGATTTTATGTTCACGTCTAATCTTGTTTCCGTCAAGTACGAAAAACCCCACTCAAAATCTGAGATAATTAAGTTTAAATTTAAATAATAAAATAAATATATAGGTTTCTACAATCTCCCTGAGGTGAGCTAAATGCGCAGGGCAGGAGAGGGTTTGAGCGATATCAGTGGTATGAATTGCATGAATGCATTGAAAACCAGAAACTCTGTGGGGTTTTTTTTAGCCAATCAGCAAGTGGCTTCCAGAAGTAAACAAACAGCATTGTCACTTGAAAGCATTTAACTCTAGTGGTAGCAAACGACAATGATTTGTTCGAATAAAGTGCTGGGATCAGTAGCTGTAATAGCCAAGCAATTTACATATAGCACGTTCAATCGAGCCAAATCAGTTTTGGTCAGTTTAAGTTTGTAAGCAAAACCACTGGAGTTAACCTTACGGTGGCGTGAAACTTGTCCGATATCTTGCTTTCATTTTAAATCGATTAATTGATTCATCTTGAAACTGAGGTAGACATACACATATACATAACCCTATATGGGAGCTGATACAAAAATGTTAAAACGGTCATTTCTCACGCGGCTAGACCAAAAAAATGATTACTTTTTCGTCTTCACTTTCTGACAGTAAACTATATATATAGTCTATATTACGCAACTCAACGTCGCACGCCAATTCATTTGCGATTAAAGCAGTCCAAAATCTGGAAGATGAGTTAAGTATATCTGACTGAATCTATGCGTTAGTCGACACTATAAATTCGTTTGAATAAAGTTTCACTTCATTGGTTATTACCTGACAGAAGTACGATATGACAGATTATATAAGAGAAGTGTGTAAATGTGAGCGATCAACAGTACTTACTTACACCTTGAGATGATTACATTGTTTTGACGGCATATGGATGTTGCGTTTTGATAAATACATTTTTTTAAAAGTCTTACAGGTTGATTTTGATGGCCGTTAAACTGCGTTGTTACAATCCACCTTTTCAACACTCACCTAAATACTATATCATTTGCTTCCTGGTTGTTGAACGTAGCTTTGTGCCGGTTCAGAACACACGTAAAAATCCCACACTGAAACGCCAGTTCTTTTTTTTCTTTTTTTCTCTCATAGGCATGCAAATCTTTCTCCAAAAAGAAAAACGGTAATCAAGTTAAATCCACCTTGGAGAGAAAGAAAAAAGCAGATATCAAGCAAAGATATTAAGCAAATCAAGCAAATGTCGTCACTGTCTATTACCATATGACTGAGCTTATTCAGTTTCAGCTATTTTTCTGTACCAACACATGATAATTGATCCTACAATTACTTGAAAGTCAAATTATTATTTGATCGTGTTGGTCTATCGAAAACTTTAAATATACATATTTTCTGGATCTAAAAAAAACACTTACACCGTCTGTTAATAGATGGACGACTACGTATCCTGATCGGAACTACAGCCGCGCTCACGTCATGAGAAAGATACCCTTTGAAACGGTATTACAGGTAGAACTGTGTTCAGGTATCGAGAGAGTCACCGTCTGAAACTTGAATTCAGAGTTGCTACGATTACAGCCGGTAGAATATGTTTTTTTTTTAAAAGTCAGGGCAGTAAATAATTTCTGTGTTATTATATATCGTTTTAGATTTTCGAAGAAATTGTATATACAAGGGTACGTTTCGAGTTAAACATGTTGAAGTCAACACTTTACATTAGTGGCCTGTTATGTGTCAGTGGTTTTTAGGGAAATAGTTACAGTATTCACTTCGAATTCAATGAAACCTGGTAAAATCCTATGTCAATCCCTAGCATATAAATGTCTTTGAGTATTGATCACAGACCTGGGGAGAGCATGCTTTTTAAAAGCGTTGTTGACATCCCCCCCCTGGACAGTACTGTCCACATTTATAAAATGGCAAATATAATAAAAGAAAAAAAAGGTTTTAAATATTGCAACTTTCCCTCCTATACCTGTGAGTTATATTTTATTAACAATCTGCCCAGAGCCTCAGTGATGAATTATCTTCCTTAAAATACTCAATTACAAATTACAAATACAGTTTGATTAAAACCTATTGGTAGTAGCACACGAGCAATTTAAAATAATTGCCGACCAATAAAAAAAGGTTCAGAGCAGTTCAGAGGCAGTCTCTAAGGTCCCCCAGGGGTCCGTGGACCCCAGTTTGAGTACCTCTGGTTTAGGGCACGTAGTTTAGTTTAACGCGCAAGAACAGAAACTGGGCTATCATGCCACATTGACGAGTACTGGAAGAAGGTACAAAGACTAGTGTTAAAAATACAATACAAACAAGCAATATAATCTTAAGCATAACACTTTAGCCGTCAGTTCCTGGTGGGAGGTTCGGGAAAGATGTATTAATCTCAGCAATATACCAGTAAATGAGCAATCACTAAACAGTGATTACGCATCCTAGATGACGGGCCAATATCGTTCCGCAATTAAATGTTTTTTAAAATTGGCTAACATTTGTCCAAAAAAAAAAAAAAACTTCCCCCGGCTTCGTTTCATACAACACGTAAAAATGCGAATACAACCATCGACAGCAGAGGGAGCTATTGTTCCTTCGAATTTCACCTGTACGAGAGCCATGCAGCTGAAAATCAGTTGAGAATTCCTTAAGAATCGAAACTACGTTCGATTGTATAATAAGGAATGGAATAATATAATTATTTCCGTTGCAAGTTGAATTCATTTTGGAAAGTACTGAACACTATTGCAAAATAATTTGTGTTTTATGATGAAAATATTGTAATACTAGATTCCAAGGGACAGCTGAATCCATTTAATTTTAATTGTATTAATTAATTAATTAATCTTTGTAATTGAGTCCACCTGTTTAACTTAATTAATCAACGCATGCTTTCTTATACTTGGGAACTCATTTCTCCATAAACTTTGTGAGAGTTTAGTCAACTTCTTTAGTTTGCACATACTATAGCCTATGTGGTCAGGCATGTCTATAGTGGCAAAGCAGAGTATAGCACTGGATAGGCCTTTTTGGATAACCTATTTGAAGCCATACCTTAAACCTTTTCTATACATTATAGATAAGAAGTAAATAATTCAGAGTTGTAGAAATTTGTTTCGAAGTGCAACAACCCACACAATCTAAGTTTCTCTGCCAAAACACATTGAGGAACTAATAATCCAACACACGCCAAAACACATTGAGGAACTAATAATCCAAAACACTCCATTTCCCTGAACGTGAGGTTTATCTACGCACAGTGACCCTAGGTGTCAGATGTGTATTGCATGTGCAAGTGTTTCCATCTTTTGACATTGTTTGTGCTTTAGATTTAGTCGTGAAGACGTATCAGCATGATAATGACAAACACGGACAGATTGTATATGTGGGCTATTATATGTAATATATTTGAGGGCAGGCTCCATCTCGATCGATGCCAAACCGAAGATGCAGAGCACTGCGTTGGAAGAGTGTCTCCAAGTGCGCGTTCGAAATAAACTCCATGGACTGCAGGTTGCCTTAAATCTTCCGGGCTCCATAAACATTTCTCAATGATCTGGAAGTAAAAAGTAACAACAGCCACATTGGTTACAAAATAGCTTTAAAAATAAAAAAACAGATATATTTGTATTAATAACTTCTCGTAGTACCATTAAAGTGGAAAAATATTTTTAAATAGCTACGTTAAATGATTGGCATTCCTCATAACACACACGCACTCTCACGCACTCTCACGCACATACATACACACTTCCTGAACCATCTGCAAAGCTGTCTTCAGAGGCAAGATGGAGGGCTCTAGTCATAGGGTGAAAAAGTTGGTGTTCTCATTTTGAGTCCCAGATATAACAGCCCTATCACAGATCTCTCTCTCAGAGGAAACTTTTAGGTCATGTAAACTAAATAATTCTTTTCGTACATCATCTGTCACAACTACATAAATCTGAAATGTTGGTGGGACATTACTATACTTTGTTGCACAAAAAAACATCCACTTTTCACTTCTAGAACAACCATGAATTCGGTATAAAGACAATGAGAAATACATTTGATGTTTGGTTTGTTGCGACACAGCTCCGAGTTGAAAGTCTGGCTTTTTGAACTTATCGTGTACTGCATCTGTTGTAGGCCACTGGATTCGTTGCTGATTATCATCTGTCATGTGAGCGCAACCACACTATTTAGTAAAGCATTTAGGGAAATGGTGAATACATTTAATTAATAAATATGTTCAAAGCATCATCTGTTCCAACTGCGATCCATGCCAGAATTTTTTTTTTTTTTTTTTTGTGACAACATTCTGCCTTCCCCATATTCTATTTTTGCTGTACGTGAGAAAAGTCACCAGGATACTTTTCATATGTGAGCAGCCAGCTCATGCTCACCCATTCTGCAGCACTGGTGTTTATCATGTTTGGCACAGAGAACAAGAACCTTGTCGCAGAAATGATTTGTCACCATGCATGCATGTGAACAGACGCCGTTCAAGACTATCGTACAATAGAATACATCTGAATGTTCCGTTGCTTAATAGGGTGATGCAGACAACTGCTTTTGGCCCTCCAAAAGTGAGACAACCAAACAGGCAAACAACTCATTGCCTCGTCTCATCAGATCCCTACTATAAACTTGTGAGCATCATTTTTCATATGTGCTGTGGTCCTCACTATAGCTAACTGTGCCTCTGGATTACGAGAATATTTGGAGTGTTGCTATTTAAAACCACATCCCGTCAGAAGACATCTCTGCATCAAAACCCATAAGAAAAATGAAAGGACTATTTTCGGTGTGGGTACTTACAGCAGAAATGCTTATTGTGAGTTATTCACGTGGATGAGGTTTCAATTTGTTCAGTTCTTCTGAAGAGACTGCATGTTGCCACTGGTTACAAAGAAACTCTGGACTTTCTGGATTCTTCAAATAGTCAAACCCTCCACACAGCTTTTATAGAAAGTCTCCTCACCCGAGTAATAAATAATTCATCCCACACGTTCACACTGTAGTTTGTTCCCATCGAGGATCTACCCAGCGCCCAAGACTCAGGTCCCAGGTTCCCAAGGCAAGGTAGTGGCCCCTGACCCTGAATAACGCGTAACAAAGACAAGTCTACGCCTATGCCTTCCCTCCAGCACACTAAATTGCTAAACTGAACAAATGCCCAGACACAAATCTCACCCTCATCCCCACTCTGGGTTAACCATCTTTACATCTTCCCACTAACAAGAAATCCAATTGAACTGTATTGCTAGGTGAAATGTTAAAACCATAATCAGCTTGAGAGCCTGATGCAGGCGTTCAGCAGGCTACAGGAAGCCACTGCCGTACCAGATTATATCATTCTCGTATCTCTTATTCGAGAAATGCCTGAGCCAGACAACGCAGGGAGGCCACAGGGGGACACTTTAACTTATCAGTAAGCACTGGATGCCACATGAACATACGCGATTGGGCCACTTCTGGATTTTGAAATCTCTTCGCTTTTTGAGTATCCCACTGAGATTTGGCGCAGCCAAAAAGCAATCAGAGTGGCTGCTTGGGACCCCTGCTGTTCAGGGAATGGCCCTGGCTCTGCATGGGATGATCACTACCGTGCAAATTCTGTAGACGGCAATATCCACCTGGGAAAGTGCTGATAACTTAGACAACGTTGTGCAGACACCTGGTATACAACTTTGATGAAAAACTGGAAAAAAATGTATATATTGTGATAAGACTGGCTCTTGCTTTAGTATGTTTCTTTAGTAACATTTTAATATGATCCTTTTTTTTACGACTGCAACACATGAAAGTACTGGAGTCATTATTCCGAATATTTTCACAGAGAGAGTATTTATTTATGTTACAATCTACTATAAAGAGTGCAGGAATAAATCTGATCTGTACCAAGTGTTTTTGATTCTATGGACAGTACATGTTTTACAGTGGAGGCAAGCAAAATGTAAATGGAATACATCTTTTTCTAACCAATAAATATATTCCATTTAAAATATTAAAATTGTTGATCTGATAATTGATACTTGTTGTCACCCAGCTTCATATAGACATTTAGAGGACTATTGGATTTCTAAATTACTCTTTAGAAGGTATTATGTAGTGTAAAACAAAATTACACTTCATGGGAAGATCCTTTTTTTTTTTGCCTCGTATAAAATGTTTTAATATCCTCAGTGTAATTAACAATTCAGGCATACATAGTCGGGCAGACGTCTCTTTGAATGAGATGAAGAACTAAGAATTCTGGGTAATAGGGCACACCCAATAAATAATTAGGGAAAAGGTTTATGTATTATACCGTACAAACATATGACAACATGGGTTAATTTATTTACTGGACCTCTCTGGTAGACCGTGTGGGTTACAGATATTTTTTTATGTGGACAAGTGAAAGGAAAATATGACAAAGAGAATTTTGATAAAAGCCTGAAAAATATTTCCCGATCTCAGTCATCGGCTGATGTTGAATAGCTATACTATCAACATACACCACATTCTCTACTTAGACCTGAAACTCGTCAACATTCCAGAGGTAAACCACAATTTCACATAGATGCTTTGAGCGTGAAAAAAAGAGAGTCTTTTTCGTAGCTGAAGTTACGTTGCCGTTTATATTTTTTATTTATTTTGTGGACAGGAATGTTATACACAAACTTATACACATAAACTAGAACTAAAACCAGGTAAAGCCAGGGTATGCGAGGACTGGAATTATGTGTCCTTATGTTTAGTTATGCGATTTCTATGAATTACAGTATGGTTGGTGTAAAGGCTATACACCGAGGCAGGAATATAGGGGCAGATAAACAATGTTATTTTTAACTATTATTTGTCGTTTTATTTATTTATTTAATCTCATTACAACCGTAATCTGCAAAATCATGACAATATATAATAAAATTTGAATTTATTTGTAATCCTTCTTCTGTGTTTATATGGACGATTTGCCAGCTAGACCGTTGGGAGTCCCCCTTTGAAAGACTAGAATCAGCTGCTTCCCTATTAACTCTTTTTTGTATTTTGTTTCACTTTCGCATATTTAGCTCACGTTCAAAAGCAACTTCTTGCAAACCAGCATTCATTTGGGACGAGGTGGCTACAGGATGTACTTAATCACCGACATCGTGAGTGGTGCCAAGGTTCGCAGCACCGAGCATTCGTACAACATTAAATATAATTGCCGATCCGAAATGAACTATTAAGTAACCCATTGCATTTAAATAATCAATCGTTTTTCTAAATAACAATATAATTTAAACTGTAGTTCATGAAGAGGCCACCCCACTGTTTTTTGTCTGAGAATGGAAACCTTGTAGAGCACTCACTCCACCATGCTTGGAGGAAAGACCGAGAGTTGCCTAGCGATGACGGGAAACTCAGCTGAGGGGGGTTCTCCCCTGGTTTGTAGTTTAGCATTATCGGTAATCATGGAGAAAACGTGGGCTGCACGTTAGTGTTTCGCCTGTCTGCCCCCTTCATTACACCACCCAGGCAGCTGAGAGCACCCACAACAGAAATGCGATCCTTGGCATTAATAAGATGCATACTATTATATTCAAATCTATTATTGTTTGAACATTTTTTTTTGTGTGCTCATTATAGAAATGACATAAAATGAATATTTATGATGTAAAAGTTGAATTCCCTTCCGTACATGTCTGCTGCAATCTGACTGAGATTTTTCTTTCAATTGTGCATTTGAATCTGTCATTAAGTTTAATTTAGTGTAGCTGTTATGGTATTGCACCACAGCAGTAGATCTCAATCCTGATCCTGGGGACCCTCTGTGTATTTGATTTTATTTTTTTGCTTGTTTTTACTACCTACCTCTTGATGCATTTTTGATTTGGCTCCAGCCGAAGTCCGATTGTACCACCCCCTTCTCTGCACCTTGCAGGTGGCTTTAGAGCACCCACGGGAACACAGATCCTCCCATGCTTTCACAGAAATCTTACTGTTCTGACCACTAGACCGCACAACTCAGAAGGGACAGCCTACGTTTGAGTAATCTACTGAATCTTATGTTTAATTAGGTCTCTTGTTTGAGCACCCTTTTCTCAAGAACTACTTCTTGTAAACAGTCACCAATAGGTCATTTCCTTGCTTTATTTTCCAAAACAGGAAGGTCTAAGACAGATTAACATGTGTGGTTGGTTGACCCCAGAATCAGATGGTGGAACCGCAATCAGGGGCTCCAAGCGAGCGAAACAGTAATTTCAGTAGTCTACAGTTTTACCTCAGACCCTCCGGCCCTGTCCCAGAAACCACACAATGTTATTCTGTAGGTGTACTGTAAGGCCCTGAATGACCTGGTCAATGTTCTTGTTGTTCTGCTGATGGACAGAAATACTAACACACAAGTTTTGAATTCGACCAGGAAGTAATCTGAAAGTGGTTTAAAAAAAGGGGGAGAAAAAAGACACTGAAACATTACAATAGTATGGCATTATTACAATTTACAATAAACACAGCATCAGTGTTTTTGCATTAAGAAGTGAATGGGTCTGACTGAACCGTAGACCCTTAAAGATAATGGGTCTAACGTACACTTAGCATTTTAAAACGTGTTTTCCCCACCTTCTCCATCCTACACTGCAGGACCAATCCAAAGAAGACAAAGCTAAGCTGTTGTTCAGTAGCTAGCTGTTTCACTGGAAGACAATTCTAGAGTCTGTAGACTGGCGTATTGCTCTGACCAAACCATTACAACTTGTGCAAAAGATCTTAGACAGAAGTAAAAGGAAAATGTCCCCACCTATCGTAGCTGCGCATAGAGCTTGGTTACCCATAGAGCACTGTGTCGACTTCAAGGTGTTTATTCCCACTATCAGGGCTTTAAATGGTCTTGGGTCCTTGTATTTTAAAAGACCCTCTAGTCTTACAATCACCAGAGATTAATTTTTTCACAAGAGGCTGAATATTTGACTGTCCCAAGAGTAGCTAAATCTAAGTCTGGAGGTAGAGCCTTCTCATTAAGAGCTCCTTAACCACTTTTATTATTTTGGAATAAGATTTTTCATTTAGCCATCTCAAGTGTTGAGATAGAGTGGAATTTGGTCATAGAATCATCAGGTACAAAGAGCTTTCCTTGCTGTCACTTCTCTATTTGTAGGCCCACTCTCATTGGTCGGGCTGTGCTCTTAGGAGGCGGGAACGATTCTCATCATCTTCATGGTAATGTTACCTTCTCTTTTGTCCATCTCACCTAATTTTTGGCTTTCGTGTGCTACCATAGTTAATTCCCGCTGAAGCTACGTAACATCGCAGAACACTAACCTCTGGATTGATTTACTCTTTTACACTTTTCTTTCTTTTTCTTTTCACCCCTCTCCCTGGCATGGCAGAGATAAGCTCTAGTCAATAAGCCGTAGAAGCTGTAGAAGAAGGGTATCGTCTCCAGTCTGGTACTGAGAGCAAGAACCGAGAACGAACCACATGTGAACTGTTGGCTAGCCCTCAAACCCTCAAAAGGATAATAAATAAAAGCTGAAACAACTCCACACCGATTACTTTATTATTCTCTTGCATTCTACGGGTCTCCACTATTATGCCATTTACTTGGAGTTCTCTCAAAGGATCCTGGGGTCAGGGAATAATTTCCCATTTTTTGTCACTTGGCACTGGCTTTTCTGGTTCTTTGGATCCCTCTGGAAAATGCAATCTGTTCAGTGCTTTATGACAAATTAAAATGGTAAAAATGTTCAAATGTGAACTCCTGGGTCTTACTGTTACAGCGCCAATGACAATGAGGCCAAGAAACGGTGCTTTAGTATGGGAAGTAAAAACGTTTTATCCTGCCACCATTGATACACTATTACATAATGGTCTTCAATGCTGAATACAGCGAAGCGCCAGATCTGTCGTTTACTGTTGCTTTTAGTTTTTTAAAAATGACAAAACAAGAGAAGAAGCAAGTTGGCATACTTTTAGCTGTTGCAGAATATCTGTTGGGTCATCAGAAAGGCTTGTATAAATGCATTCTCCACTCATGCATTCACTCTTGATAAACTGAATATTTGATGAGTTACTGGTTTAAAACCACATCCCTTTAGAAACATATTTGCATGAAAACCACAAAGAATGATACATTGTTAACAACCAGTCCATATAACTCTCCGAAACTATTCGGATAAATATGCTCGACGCCCACATTTCACTTCACCTAATAACATCTTAACATTAGTTATGACAGTTATGTAACCGACATCTTTAAAAATTTAATAATTCGAAGCTCTAAAGAATGTTTTGAAAGCAATGCATAACTGAATATAGGTATCTGCTAATTGGATAGTATGTATGTTAAGTGCTACAGTAGAAATAGGTGCACATGTCGGTGAATCGTATTGCTAACAGGATGCTTACTGAAAAGCTCCTTTTTAAATGTGACGGCTTTTCTGAAACCCTCGGTGGTGATTTTTTGCAAAGGTTCAAACTCTCAAGAAAAACAAGGGGTGTAGGAGTGAATCTGACTTTGGGGGAGCTTGCCCCTAGACCACTCTAACTAAATGGTGGTCTGGGGGCAAGCGGCCCCCCCAAAAGCCCCCCCAATGTCCTCTGAGAAAGAAACAACTTTTAAAAGCTAATTTCTTCTGGATTTTGAGAAATTTTAAGAAAATTTTGAGACAAATCCAACCTTAAAAATCCAACCTATATAAAAGCTTAGGCGGGCCTTTCCCAAGCACTGTCTAATCTTAGGACCATGGCCAGTCGCACACTGCTGAATACCAGTGTGACTGCTAATGTGGATAGAGTCATTACACAACTATCAAAGAAAAAACATGTCAGGTCCTTTACCTGGTCTCTGAGGCACTGCTGCATGAGCCGCTGAAACACGTGGCAGGAGCATTGCAGAGGCCAAATGGTATGCGCTTGTACTTAAAGAGCCCGGGTGGTCGAGAACATCGTCTTCTCCTACTCCGAGGGAACTTACCTCCACCTGCCAATGCCCACTAGCCAGATCGAGTGGTGAGCACTTAGTCGACTGCCAGTCCAAGTCACATGGTCTGCCAAGTAGTCATCCAAGTCTGCCTCTGCGTTTTTATGTTCCCACTGTTTGTGTGGTTTCCATCACCTTGGTCATCCTGAATCACCAGGACCCCTGTTATTGCACTGTTCTGTTCATTGCACCTCATATTTCGCCTCTGACACATCAGAACACAGACATGCAGCCAGAACACAGAACATCTAACTGTAGCTAAAGAAAATTGGGCAAAAAAACATGGATTGAATCATAATTGCCAGTCATGATCGCCACCCCATGAAAAAATATCGAATATATATTAGGCTTTTTAGTAAGCTTAATAATGTTAGTCATTAATGGAAGTTTGTTTATTATTGAATAATTGATGAAGAATTTTCATCCTAAGAAGTTACTAAATACAATATAGACTTTGATTAGGACAGAAACTTAAATAGCTAATAAAGGTTTATTCATTGTTAATTTATTAAATTATAATTGTTTTAATAACATAATAGTAAATATGTAGATATTAATATTCATATACTAACGTTTCTTGCTGAAACACACTCTTCTGATTCTGTGTATTTTATTTTGTAAAACAAAGTTTAAAAAAAAAGTATTTTAAATGAATCAGAATCTGCCCTATTTTAGCTGAGCAGCCTGTATGTAGACCTTAAAAACATACACATCATTGGGTACTTTTCAGAGTATTTAAACCATTTCTTCTCAAGGAAATAAAAAGTACACATAAAATGTGTGGAAAACACATTAACTAAAAGCTACCTACATATATAACAAGCTTTGTTACCACACCTGCATGTACATTCTTACAGACACTCTCCACTCTTAATAAGGTCTATAACATGTATCTTCGATTTCAGAAAGGGGAAACTAATATAAAGGCCTTCAGTAATACCTTCAGTAATTACTAAATAAATATTTCTAATTACGCTACTCCCAAAAATTAAAAAAAAAAATTTCTGTAATTTTAGATTTTGCTCGTAACCGATCCATTGAGTCATTTTTCAGACATAAATTCAATTTATATTTCAAATATATTCGATTTAGTTCTGAATTTTGTTCAGCATGTGCATTTAAAATAAGGCCTAAAATGTTCAGTTTTTCAAACTGATTCACCCTAGTAAACATCTTTTCGCCAATCGAGCAAGAAGGCAGTCATGTGACCAAAGTGCAGGAAGCCACCCAGCAGAAAGAAAATATGTGTAACTGAATCACGACAGGCATGAGCAAGACGACCGCGGGTTAGTAAGACAACCATTTGGGCAGAGTGGTACTGAACGACTGCTTAGCTAGCAGCGCAAGCTGCATCAACTTAACCAAAATGGGGAACTTCTGGATTTGGAAGTCTGTTTACTTTATAAGTATTTCCTTTACCTGGATTCTGGTACAGGGTATGTTCATTCTCCTTCATTTAGAAAATATTATTTTATGAGTGTGTATAAAAAGAAGAAGTACAAAAGAAGATTATTAAAATAGTTTTGTTTTTACATGTTGGTTAGGTTTCCAAGTGTTTTTATTTTTATTTTTTTAAAGTCCGGGTAGCTGTGTAAAGAACCTCCAAAATAATGAGCTCGGTTTAGACTTTAATCAAAAGTGAAAGTCTGAAATTATGAGGTTTGTCAATGGGACAGGTAGAAAAAAAGAAATTGAATTAAATATTCAACGTGTCACCTTCAGCAAATCAGTGTTTGACTATAGACCTGTATTGTATTTCCATTGAAAATTCACCCGAAAGTGTCAAGATGAAAATGTAACTGAAAAATGTGAAACATTTTTCTGGCCAGTTTGGTTTCAGCAACTGCATGTTTATGAGAAAGATCAAAAGCAGCTATACAGTTCTGTGTTCGAGCATAAAGAGTAATCTACATCCGCATAGTGTGGATGGTGGCAGCATTTAATTACATATGTTTAATTACATATGTTTAATAAGATATGTTTTTGACACCCCAAAGAATCCCTATAAAGAATTTTATTCCCTACAGAATAACTCTACATGAGTGTAAAACACTCCTATGTTTATAAGAGATATAATTTACCCACAAACTTTTTAGAAATTTAAAATTTACCCACAATCTATTTAGAATACTGTCTCATTGGCGTAGCTGTTCAGAATACAATAAACTATCCTCTTGATGGAACTACAAGCTCCTGTATTTAAAATACTATATCTGTATTATTAAAATCTAGAAATTCAAATCTAAGAGGCTGCCTGATGTGTAAGCCTCAGCCTTATTTTTATTTTTTTTGCTTTACTAAACTGGTGTCTGGAAAAATTGACTGTAACCTCTCCGGTTACTCAGTTACTGAACCAGACTACAGGTCAGGTGCAAGTTTCGAAAATAGGCAGAATTTGCATTGGGTAGCTAGCAGTGACGGACTTGGAATAAAAATCGGCCAGGGCATTTGTTAACACACCAGCCCTAATTTGGGTTATAGACAATTTTTTATTGCAATTACTTTCTATTTCCCAACACGCAGCAGCCCGCCGGCCCTCGGAATGGACCGGCCAACCGGGCATTTGCCCGGACTGCCCTATGGCCAGTCATGGCCTGGTAGATGGTCAACTTTTGATAACATGTGAGACAGTTCCCCTAGGAACTGTTCTTTGAATGCTCATGTTGTATTATTTATGCTCAGATTACTTTTGTTGTTCACTTATTTTGATGTCTAGGCGTAGATTATGATGGGTAGATTTTGTGTTAGTTAAGCATGTTTATTGATATGTTATTCCTTTGCAGCATTTGCCTTACACCTGCTCTCAGTCAATAGGGCAAGATAGCTCGGTTTTGTATTGCATTTTTACTGCTAAAACTCCAGCACTTTTGTATGTCGCTCTGGATGGGAGTGTCTGCTAAAAGCCAAAAATGTAATGAAAAATGAGACATGTTAAATATCAATTGCTCAACATCTGGTGTCATTTCACGACAAACAATGATCTATTGTAGACTGCTTTCTTAAAATATATATATATCTCCGCTAACCGACTGATACACTTTTCTTGAACCTGTCCTTTCCTTCTTTCAAACGTATACTCTTTCAATTCAGATCGCAATTATCAATTCATACCATGTCTAGCGTGCATGTTTATGTCTCCTACCTTGACACGACTGATGATATTAACCCTGATAGTTCAAGTGAAAAGTTGCTGGAGTGATTGCACTAATATTTTCTTCAGGCTGTGCCACTAACAACAAGTTTTGATTCCCTAAAGGTTCGCATGCCACTAATGTAACAACAACACCCGCAAACTCAGTGTCTGCAAGACCACTGCCAGATGGTAACTAATCTATTTTTATAATAGCTGTGTCACTTCTGTTTCCTGAATCCCCATGTAAGCAACAAACTCGCTATATTTAGTAGAGCTTCATCTGAGGATAAGAGAAGGAAGTACACATTTCCTTGGTTTCTAGGCAACATCTTTGAGGTAAGACTGGGTCTTCCATCAAGCTGGGTCTGGAATGCACAGATAAGGCATAACAGCAAGACTGTACTTATTTATATCTCATATATTCCCAGTCATTTCCAACCAGAGGCTACCTAGGTCAAATTGCCAAAATATTCAGAACAGAATTTTAGTCGAGTTTCACGTTCAAAGCGTTTCAATAAAGTATTTTCTAATGCACTAGACTTTCAAGCTTGACCTGCGTAGTCTTTTAATATTCCCACATTGTTTTTCATCATTCAGTTTTTGCAGAATACAGAAGTGAATATTTCGACCTGGGCCGCAGTGTTGATCTCCAGTGTACCAATAAGACATTGAGTAACATCATCTTCACTACCTGGTGGCTGAATGTCACTAAGGGGGAATGCAGAATAGCATCTATGGACAATGCACCTAATTATGACACATGTAAGGGCGGAGTACAGTTACGCAACATGACGAATGGAGAATCGTTTCTGCACATACCTCACTTTACCAGCAGCGATGAAGGAATTTATAAATGTGAGACAGTGTTCCAAGGTGGAAGCTTCTCTGCAAACATTAACATATCTGTTAGAGGTAAGAAGAACCTTGTCTGTTAACACGTCCTCCTTTAAAGTTCCTTAACAGCAATGGCAGTATGTGAGATGTATTAGGTCTGTGTATAAGCTTGAAGAAAAAAAGGTAGGATTTCATTGAGCTCAATGCGATTCCTTTGTAATTAGTGATGACCAGTGTCAAACTTGAATGCAAGTTTTACTAGCATAAAATCTGCCCTTCTTGTTGCATTTTAGCGTCCTTATGGAATTTATCCACAAGTGTGAATTGGAATTTGAGAGAGGCGGTTTGTTCAGTTAAAGTGAATAGATTAGGCGTCTACATCTCTTGGAGAACACCGTGGAACTTCACTGCGACTCAGACAACCACCGCCCAATCAGACGGCTCCTACACTCTGGAGAGCCGCGCTCACCTGCCTGACGGTGCGCTGGGGGACAACCTGAGTTGCGTTGTGACACACGCCAGCTGGAAACAGGAGAAAATTCTGATAGTGAAGGTCCAAAAGCTTCACAGGGGTAACAGTTTTTGTTTGAATGAGCTTTCACAGTAAATGCGTGACATTAATTTATCAGTAAAAAAGAAGGGATAAGAATCCCATCTCATAACATTTTTCTGTGATTGTTTTATTTTTTCCAGAGCAACGTATTAAAGCATGGCAATGGATAATTATTTCAGTTGGTTTATTAAGTTTTATAATAGGCTTACTGATGGGCTTCTATATCATAAGGGAACATCTAAGCAAAATAAGGTAAGATTTTTTTTATTGTACTTCATTGAATTCAGGAATTGTCACAAAACCTTTAACCATTTCAGTAAAAATGTTCATAAAACTCAAAGGCTGTTTGAATAAAAAAAGTGCAAGCAAATAGTAGATAATGTTCCTCTAACAATTAAACTCTTTCCAATAGGGTTTGTTGCAAGTCCAGCATTTCATCAGCTGCCCCAAACACTACAGTAAAGGTACATATATTGAGTACATTGCTGAACTTGTAATCAGAGTTCAAAGAATGTCAAATTTAAGGTTGCTATTTACAGGTAATGGTAAAATGATAAACAATGACAAAGTGTTTGGCAGTTGTAGACCCCTTTGTGAACCAAAACTAAAATTGTGAATCCCCACGAGCACTTTTACACACCAATGAATTGCTAAACTAATTATCATAACATTATGTAGTAAAAACGCTCTTCGCTAATTGGTTTCAATGATAAAAGTTCGTTAGTGTATGTTATTTTTTGTATGTTACTGTATGTTACTGTATGTTATTTTTTGTATGTTACTGTATGTTACTATATGTTACTGTTCTCATAAGTATTGTATCACAGGCTTCAGCCTAGCCTATTTTACCCAACAGTGTCATTGTTCAGTCTTCATCCGAAAAAGAGCCTGTTTGTATGCCCTGTGGCATTTTAAAGGTCAGCTTTAGTTTTTGTATTTATTGTGTCATTATGGTATTCACGGAATTATAAGATTTTTAAATTTTTAGACTTATATAATGGGTATAATGAGCCAAGCCTGCCAAGTTTCACGGACCCCCTGCAATACCTCCAAGGACCCCAGTTTGAACACATACCTGTGTGGCAGCTCCTGCTTTGTAAATACCTGTACCTCATTTATCGTTTTTTTTTTTTTTTTGTCCTTTACGTGGAATCAGCACTTGTTTAGTTTAGAGCAGTTGTCTGATATGATAACCTCAAAATCAGCCTGACTTACTCAGAAGATAAGTCGTAAATCACAGACAGGAAGATATTTAAACTCCAATGAACCACGGAGTATAAAAAATACTTCATTATTAAAAATACTTATTCCTTTATTCTCAACAGTTTCTATGAAGACAATTCACTTTTTGGCAGTGCCTGATATCTGGATGTGGCTCTCATCTGGTCCAACAGATAAACATTTTTTCAGACAAAATTATTTTTCTCCCCAATTGCCTGTATTGAACAACAATGAAAGTGCATAATTCATATTTGGATTGTTAAAATGTATATATTTTTTCTTATTTTACTCAGCCGCAGGATGTGGAAGAGCTAGAACCCTACGCTAGCTATGTGCAGCGAGTGAACTCCATCTACAACTCCTCAGCTGAACTCTGTAGCACTTAGTGTGCACGAGTAAACTCCATCTACAACTCCTCAGCTGAACTCTGTAACGCTTAGTGTGCACGAGTGAACTCCATCTACAACTCCTCAGCTGAACTCTGTAACGCTTAGTGTGCACGAGTGAACTCCATCTACAACTCCTCAGC